>JAOXJP010060436.1:0-15687 GCA_025762735.1 Platanus orientalis | reverse complement strand
GCAATGGGCGTCTGGCCCGTTTATTCTAGTTTTATTACTTTTGGATGGGAGTTATGTTTATATTTTGGATATCTTGGATGGATCCCTTCGTAGACGAGCTATGTATACATTTTTATTATGGACATGTTGAGGCCCATTTACTTTGGGATTTTAGAATATTTGGATATGATGTATCTTTCACTTTCCACTACACTTATTTTTGGATGATGATTACTTTTATTATTCTATTGCGATATGATTGGCTTAAATAGACTTAAATGGATGTATAAAAGGAATAGAAATAATTTATATAGAAAGAAATGTGAATAGATAAGAGAGATGATGACACACGCCAAGCTCGTTAGTCTCTCTGTTAAGAGAAATGGGTTCGGGGCGGGTCATTCCCATGTCACAGATCTGGACTCAACCCACTTCTCGGCCCGCGGATTCGGGTCGTGACACATACAACCTAATAGACCACTACAAAAGGTATTCATGCAAACATAATATACCGAAATGATTTCATTAATAGAAGTAAACTTGTAGTCCAGTACAAAATATCATTTATCCCATAGGTGGGATATACAAAGCCAAAACATTATACTAAGTTTAATTAACTCTAGTCTACCTATGACTAGACTACAAAATACCACCAACTACCTGCAGTCCGAGCTATAAACATGAACTCTCAGGTCACAGGATCTCGCTCTATGGGACGAGAGAATGGCTCACACAATCTATGGGGAGGAAATGGTGGAGTGAGCTTTGGGAAAGCTCAACAAGTAAATTCAATCTTCTACAAATTTATAGTAAAAACAAAATAAAGAAATAATATTCAAATAATCCGATGAAAATCATGTTTTAAAGTCTAACACCTTGGGATCCGATACACCAGAGAGGTATGGATTTCAAGGTGTTACAAGAGAGGAATAGGGGAGGGTGAGGGATCTCACAAGTGCACCTACGGTGCTACAACCCACGATGAAATAGAGAGGGGAACCTAGGGGTTAACGTCACCCTATGGGGAAGAGGGAGAAGACCAGCCCACGGCTGCTCTAGGAAACAACCTAATAACACACAAAATTTAATTCAAACTTCACTAAAAATTACAAGGGGGGGTTCCCTTTATATAGGCTTACAACCTATAGCAAATTAGAAAGTTTCTAAAATTAGTTACTTCTAAAAATCCTAAACTTGCTAGCTACATATTTCTAAAACATAAAACTTGCAAAAAACATACATTTCTTAAATCCTAAACTACTACAACTTAACACTTTCTAAAACACTACTCCTGTCATTCACTTGTAGCCCTTTAGTAATTTGGTCATAACTTTTCCAAATCAATTTAGATTTGTGCAATCTTGGCCTCGTTAGAAAGGTAACTAAATAACCTATCTAATGACACCAAAATCAAGCCAAAAGAGAAAATTTTGACTTTAAAAAACTTGGGCTAAAGGTGAGTGACGTAATTACTCTCTAAAAAAACCCAACAAAACCTTAGCACTATTGACCTTATTATATGGATACATAAAATCAACGTTCCCTCCTACAAGACCCTTATTAATCCCACGTAACACTCTTGCTTGAATTTGGCTCTCTTGGGGGGCAGCACATACATAAGTCTCTTTGTCTTGTCTACATCACAAAGGACTGAGAAATCATGTATTGTTGTAAATTTTATCAAACTTGTATCATTGTAGTAGCAGGATATTCTTTTAATTATGTATTCAATGTGACAATATTTAAAGTTATAAATTTGGCATTTGGATTTACAAATTTCTTTGGTGTCGATATTTTATTTATCGTTTCCTATGTATGAGCATACACAACAGTTTTTACATACCATTTATGACATGATAGTTATTTGTTATAGATTTGTGACATGGATTTTTTTTATAATTTATGACAATACCTTTAATTATGTACTATCTATGACTTCATTTGACATTATAAATTCATGGTTTGGATTTACAAATCTCTTTGGTGTGGTGTTTTATTTATCATTTCCTGTGTATGACCATACATGACGGTTTTTACATACCACTTATGACATTATTATTATTTGTTATGGATTTGTGGCATGGGTTTTTTTAATCAATTTCTAACTCTATGTAGATGTATAGCTTTATTCTGTAATTTTTTATCGATCTCTAAACCTCAATGTTCCAGACATATGCAACAACATATGTCACGAGGGTATTGGTTTCCAACAACCATCATAGATGGTTGTTTTGTTTATGTAATAATCCTAGGTGTGGATTGGCGCTTATTCTATCATTTCCTTAAGTTTCCTATAAAATTTCCAACGTTTCCATAAAATTCCCATGGTTTCATGATTTTTATATGGTTTTTGAAATGTTTCTATGGTTTCCACAATACGTTTCTGTTTCCGTGGGAAGTGGAACCAGGACTGAAGTCGAAATTTGGAACCTTGGATCCACCGTGATGACATACACCTCTAATAGCCTAGGCCATTGAGACTTGTATGCATAACAGATTTTTTCCTTTTTTTTTCTTTGAGTGTGAAGGGGTGGAGGTTGATAATTTGAGGTAGCAACTAAACACCATCCAGTTAAGGTACAGGCTAAAGGTTGCATCCATTATACATAAGATGTAAGATTTTGAAAATGGTGGAAAACATCTCTACAGGTATATCTGGTGAGACAAGTGAGATTGCCGAGTCTTTGGCAAGAGAAACCATGAGAAAATGGTAAGACCATAAATATTTATCATTAGGATATCTTTCTCAGTGGTGAAAATAATTGGCCAAGTACTGAATCACAAATCCATGCCTTATCATTGCTTTATCAAAGTAAATAGATTGCAGTACATTAAGTCATATGAGAAAACCATATAAGGTCTCTAAAAATGTTTTTCTAAAACACAATAGCAGCCAACCTCAGTGTCTTTCATTTCCTTGAAAACTGTAGCCTGGACCAAGTTTTTATATATCAGATTGATTGTGTAGGATTAATCATGCAGTCTAATGTCTCACTAATTCATTTCAAATGAATTTTATTTAGAATCCTCAATTTTTTTACAACTAAATTAGTCTTAAATATTTTTTTATAACTTAATTTTTACACAATGTGCTAATAAAAAGCACTATTCACATGGAAAGAATAGGAAGAAAATGTTCTGTGATGACAAAGTGTCCATAGTGTTTATGGTGAATTATATTTTATAACACACTGTGTTTGGGGTTCAAAAAAGTGTTTAGATGTAAAAAAAAAGAGACACCAAGTTCACAATCACATCATGTGTCAATCAATGACACGCCTACATAGGCCTGTGTCAACACAGACAATTATTCTCCATGTTTGGAGATAGACTCGTGTCAATGGGTATTATACTGCCAATTTGATCACAGTTTAGGTTCCCAAGGGAGATCGAACTAATTCCATTGATGTTTCACCAGGACTCTCCAAATATCATCCTTAAACATACTTCTAAAAGTACCATTCACCTAAGCTCCCTCCTAAAAAGAGGAGACAGTGCTGAGTTAAGCTTTCAACTACAGACCCAGAGAAACCAAAGTCTCAAGTGCATGTTGTGACGTAAAAACAAATTAGCCAATTTCGACTTGGCTTTCATAATCAGATGGTTCTGCAATTCAACTAATGCAGACCAGTGGATGAGTTACACCACGAACGCAATAAAGTGGAGGTGCCCATGTACACCACTCTCAAATACTAAGAAATAAAAAATGAATATCCAAGCATTAAAATATCATTTTTAAGAGAAAATTTTGAAATTTTCAAAATAAATTCTGAAATTTGCAGGGATCGAAGCCATAATTGATGAGATAAAACTGAGAACTACGGTATTAGACAAAAGAAAGCTGCCCTAGATAAAGAACTCACTTGCAGGAAGGAGCGGGGGCGTAGGGGCGGGAACCGGAGCCGCCTCGTCCGTACGGTGTGTGAAGTGTGTAAACCTAGTCAGCTGGTTCGACAACCCTCTCAACAAGCGTGGATGCCAGAGTTCCCCAACGGCCACCAACTGAACAACGCATGTCCACAGCAAGATACTCGAACACACACGAATGAACCACACCTGCAGACGAGTCCTCGGAAGCACCGACGGTGCAAGCTTATCGCACCTTAACTGTAAAGCCTCGGATCTAACCTCCATTTCTCGTCCCAAAGCCACTTAACCGCCTCATCCGACCTTTCTCTCAGGTCTCGAACACCAATTCCACTGATCCAAAAAAAAAAAAAAATTCACAAAATGATCTATCTATCGATCTAGCTACGGTTCCATGTCTACATTAAGATAACAAAGTTCATCAACGTAGATTCATAGAACATACATTCATAAAACTCTCTGAAAAGTAACCCTAGCTCATAATCCCGTCTCGAACCCGATTCTGCAATTTTTGATCTCCGTCGTTCGTTGTGATGAACGAAAGAGGAAACCCTAGAAATCTAGACAGAATAACGAATTGAGCTGCAACAACTCCTCTACGGGGACATTTTAAGCGGAGAATTCCAGGCTCCAGCTCTAACTCAAAACAAATACCAAATATAGCTGCGATTACTCCTATGATTTGGGTTTTTATTGAAATATCCAATTCATTCAGGGACATTCCCGATCTTTTATATGTCTCCGTACGGCGCCCGTCCGATGATGGGATGCGGTAAGTAGGGGCCATTCAGACTGACATCAGAAAAGTGTGATTTTTGATATCGTCTTGTGGGGCCCTCAATCTGCAGTCCTCGCTTGTTCTTTATAAACAGATGATGGTGATAGGAAGCTCAAATCCTCAAAACATCAATGGACCGACACCTGAAGCAAAGCATCATTAATTTTCCGAAGACAAAAACAAGTTGGGACAGAAATATCACAACCGTGGGATCTTTATCATGGTTCTATGAAGATTGAAGATGGTCTGTTATCTCTTCAGATTGGAACCCATAACGGAGCCCAGCCAAAATGTTACACCACTCCGTTTATTTTTTTTGTACCACGACTTAAGCTCGTTGTTTTTATCATAAAAAATAAAAAATAAAAAACCTTAAGCTCGTTGTCCCATCGACAACCCCACAGACACAATGCCACTGGCGGGCCCAGACCCGATCTGGCTTTTGTGCACACAAAATTCGTGTGCAATTTGTGTGCACGGACTAAGGGACGGACACATCATCAAAAAGTGCTAAGCACCCCCCAAAAAAGTGTAAATCACTTTTTTCGGCACTGATGTGTCTCCCCTTGGTCTGTGTGCATAAATTGCACACTAAGTTAATGTGTACATAAGCTGGCCCCGGACCTGATATGAACACAATCCATTGCGCAGCCTGCATGCATGGGCAACATATAGCATTGAAAAGTGAAAATCACACCCTCAAAAGTGAAAATCATTTTTTCAACGCTACACATCCAACCCTACATGCAAGCGGACCTTAAGCGTTCGTTAAAGGAGCACACCAAATCCATGATTGTCGATTGCCTCTTAATAGCTAATTACAATGCACCAGTATATGTGTTATTTATCTCTCATGATGAAAGGTTATTCAAGTAAATAAATCTCATTGTCTAGATCCTTCGAATGAGTTAAAAGCCTTAATTTTGGGACTCAGTTAGTTAAAGAGAAAAAAAGACCGAAACAAATAGAGAATAGCCAAAGGTCTCAATTATAGAGTATAGGATCTATATTCTATGTATACACTATTTTGTAAACAATTAATATTTATTTCATATAAATAAAATACTTAAAAATGAAATGAAAATTACCACTTACTTGACTTGATGAACTAACAATAAATCAATACCGAATTGATTAAGGCTAGTGTTTGACACTATGTCCTTAAGACAAATTTCGCCCCTCGCAATGGTACTTACAAATTCCTTGGGCATCTGTCTCTTAGGATACAATGATCTATACACATAGAAGAAGTACTGCAATTTGTATGTTTGGCGAATCAAATGTGTATTGTACTATCTCTCTCTCTTAGAACATGAACACGTTATCATGCTCTCTATATGCCTAATTTAGACATCCTCTATGATGCCTAAAGGAATACTACAAATTTTGAATTCGGAATTGAACAATCAAATTGTGTTGATAAATGAAGGAGAGACATTTATTTATAAATGCGTTCATGTCTGTTCAAAACAGGCATAAAGACACAACCTTTGGTTTTCGAACAAACACGAATGCAGAAAGTTACAATTTAGTAGCCACCTACATGTCCGTATGGAACATACATGCATCAAAAGGGATGATTTAATAAGCACATGTGTGTCTATTCGGTCCAAACAGTAATCAAGGGAAATTTTGTAAAAACCCACGAATAGACACACCCTTTCACCAGTTTTACCAATGTTCAACTAGGCACTTTTAGAGACAATTTCTCATTCACTCATTAACGGTTTTGAACAACCAAATATACATTGTTATTCTCTTCATTGAGGTGAACATGAATCCATGTAGACCCACCTCAAACAACTTGTGGGTTACACTTTTATTTTGGTTTAAAGATGCATACCCAGTTACATTTTAAATCTAAGCACAGAAAAACCGTTTCCAACAATCCCCCATGTGAATGAAAATTGGTTTACTAAAATGCATATGTAGACACTGAGAGGGAGTACTTTTGGAAAGTTATTATATAAGAAGAGGCAGCTTGTGGCTTTGAACCTTCCTTGATGAAAGACTGCCGGATTTACTAGCTAACCAGTGAACGTGATATCTTAAACTATTTAGTCATTTGTGTAAACCAAGATAATAGAATTCACACAGTTCATTTCTGAACACAATTTGATTCTTATGATTATATTCATTTTAGCCTTGAACACCGCCTAGTTTCATAAGTGTTTTAAAAAATTTAGTCTTATAATTATCATTTAAAGCGGTCCCTTCACACTCACATAGGTAATTCTTATTAAGAGTATCTTGCTACACTCCACTTGGATTTCTAAGGTATAAAAATTATTAAAAGCATAACTTATCCTGATCTTCACTATAGGTATCACTATTTCATCATAGAAATAGTTATGAGAAGTTTTATCTATAATGATTGTAGTAATACTATTAAGTCATACACAATTCGGTTGTCCCTTTGAACTTAGATCTTGGGATCTCCAGTCAGCTAGATAGGGTTGTCATTATAGACTTTTCAGACGTAGGCTATAAACTCATTTCCTCGATGAGCAATTTACTTAATTTCCTTTTAACTTTTATTTAATGAATCCGTAATATCATCTTCTTTATGAAAATAATCTCATATGAGATCAACTACCTTACGGTATTATATCTCTAACAAATATGTCAAGACTTACAATGTCACACACACTTGTCACATTTATTAATTTTCAACCCATTTGACATTATTATATTGTCAAAAATTTCATGCATTTTTTAGGTCTTATCTTAAGCCTTTTAAGAATAGGGATCGCCACCTTACTAAGCACCCCCATACTTTAAAGAATTTATAGGAAAGTTTTCGACCTTACCATAATTCACAACGTTTCTATTAGTTTTCTTGTGAGGCGTCTTGTTGAGAATATAATTTGTGGTAAATTTTTGCTCTCCCCACAAATTCTGAGGTAAATCAAAACATATCATTTCTAATTTCTTTTAAAGTTATATTTTTTTGTTTAGCAACTCCGTTTTACTAGTATCCCTTATAAAGCGTTTTACTTAATAAATCGATCAAGTTATTACTTGACCATACAACCAATCATAATAACTCATGAATTAAATAATTCAATTACATAGTTATATCAATTTATCCGGACTTATCATTTCTCATTTTATGGTAATCATGTGATAGTGTAGATTTACTATCACAATGCAAAAATATTAGTGGCATTGGTCCAAACCAACTTAGATTTTTTTCAAATTAAATTTCGCAACCACTTTGTTCTTTACCTTTAGTTACAAATGCCATAAACTTAGACTCTTCATTGTAAAGTGAATTATCCATGTCAATTACTTAGACTCCCAAAAATTGCAATTCTTCCAAGAGAGTATATTTAACTACTCATGGGCTTCAAATCCTTATGATTCAGAATTCCAACAAACATCAATATATCATTTCAAAATAAAAAGATTCTCATTAGATCAATACATAGTTTTCTTCAAATATACTTTACAACAATATCCAAGTGTCTATATACATAAGTTAACCTTCTTAAAAGGTCAAATAACAAAAATACTATGTTTGATCTAGTGTAAAATGGAAAGCTTAGCATAAAGAAATAAATCATATTTTCCATTCATTAAGTCTTTTTTGCATATTGCTTTTTTCGTTTTGCAGAATTGTCATTTTCACACTGTGGGTCACACGGCATCTTAAGACCAAATACCCTTCATGTGCAATACTTCAATCTGGTGGACGTTCAAACTTGTAATAGATTAGTAGCAATTATTCCTTGTATTCAAATTGAAAACAATAATTATTGCTAGTTGA
Source organism: Platanus orientalis (assembly GCA_025762735.1). NCBI lineage: Eukaryota > Viridiplantae > Streptophyta > Magnoliopsida > Proteales > Platanaceae > Platanus > Platanus orientalis. The sequence continues at coordinate 7,294 of JAOXJP010060436.1, read as the reverse complement.
TCGAGTTAAAACAAGAGAGATTTTTTTTCTCTTTTATTTTTTTTTCTCTTTTATTTTATCACCATGAGGTAGACACTTTTACAAACTGCCTTGTTCCATTAACAATATTGTGTTCTTTTTTAACCATGCATACCTTTTGGTGGTTATATTCAAGAACTAAACCAAGTGAAACATTACTACACAAATAGGCATTGAAGTTTTTTCATCAATTTCCAAAGAATCGACAACACTTAACCCAATCAGACAGTTCACAACTAAAACCATATGTTTTAACTTAAAAGACACATTCCTACCTATTGGCTAAACAACGCCTTCATTACTTTGACATTTTGGTGAGAGACTTGTGTTGATTCGGATGACACATATAAGTGAAAGTCTAATGGTAGTTGTTGATGACCGCAATGATTGATCACCATTAGTTCGAAACAACATGAACGATTGGATTTATCAGCAATACCTCTTTATCCGTGAAATTAGTGAGAAGTGTAGTTTCCTAAAAATCTCTTCCTTAATTTTTCCTTGGAATTATCAAGATATCTAGCTGAACACCAGAAAACATAATTGGGCCATTCATTTTTACAATCAGGAGACAATTTTAGAGGTTTTGCACGATAGCATTGAAGAAGTCATCTTCCAAACGTCCCATTACAACCGAACATTGCCATTTCAGTTCAATGGAAAGGGAAAACCAACAATCCAGTGAAATTCTAATGAGTTACTATATTTTTCTTGCCTAAAAATTAATTTCAATCCTAGATATTTGGTTTCCTTTAAGTTGTTTGAAAACGGCGGATGAAATATCCATAAAAAAATATTAGCAGTCCCTCCAATTCAGACACCAAAAGTCTTAACAACACTAATTTTTAATAATGATGAAAACAATTGAGATTATGAAACCAAAGAAAAGCATGTTCATGTTCTAAGGATTATATTATGACCAAAACACTACCATAGAAAATTGATCAACAAGTTAAGCATCATCATTATCTTAAGCATATAATCTACCATTTGTTTTAGAACACTAGAGACTTCATACGTAAGAAGATAATTAAAGAAATCAAAGTAAAAGATTTCTAGATAGATGAACTTATTCACATCAAAGCACACAAAAAATATAGAAAACGGAAATCTGTGTTAAAATTATAGGATCTATATTCTATGTATACACTATTTTATAAACAACTAGTATTTATTTCATATAAATAAAATACTTAAAAATGAAATGAAAAGAACCACTTACTCGACTTGACGAATTGACAATAAATCAATACCGAATTGATCAAGGCTAGTGTTTAACACTATGTCCTTAAGACAGATTTCGCCCCTTGCAGTGGTGATTATGAACTCTTCGGGCGTCTACCACGTAGGATACAATGATCTATACACACAGAAGAAACACTACAATCTGTGTGTTTGACGAATCAAACTTGTATTGTACTCTCTCTCTCTCTCTTAGAACACAAACACGCTATCATACTCTCTATGTGCCTAATTTGAACATCCTTTATGATGTCTAAAGGAATACTACGAATTTTGAATTTGGAATTGAGCAATCGAATCATATTGATAAAATGAAAGAGGGATGTTTATTTAGAGACTTGTTCATGTCTGTTTGGAACAGGCATAGGACAACATTTGGTGTTCAAACAGACACGAATGCAGAAATTTGCAATTTAGTAGCAAATTTAATAGGCTGTATGGAATGGACATGTGTCAAAAGGGATGATTTAATAGGCACCTGTGTGTCTATTCGGTCTAAATAGTAATCAAGGGCAAAAGTGTAAAAACCCATGAATAGACACACCCTTTCACCAGTTTTACCAGTGTTCAACTAGGCACCTTTAGAGACAATTTCCCATTCACCCATTAACGGTTTTGAACAACCAATTATATAGTGTTGTTCTCTTCATTGAGGTGAACACGAACCCATGTGGACCCGCCTCAAACGACTTGTAAGTCATACTTTTATGTTGGTTCAAATATGCCTACCTAGTCAGATTTTGAATTTGGGCATAGAAAAACCGTTTCCAACATAGAGCTCAATGATGAGATGGCTAAAAAAGAATCGGTGCTTCTCGCAAGCTTCACCACTAGCTTCGAAGTTTCCATGGCAACAATAGGGTCTCTTGAGAGAAATTTACCCTAGTTAATCAATGGGAACCACAAGTTCTTTTATATGGGTACTCTTTGTCAAGTTATACAATCTATATGAATATGTTGGACTGGTATTAAAGACTTTCTATTTGATGCCAACAAATAAGAGGAAGCCATTTTTGTGAATCCGCTCAAGAATCTTGTGAACCCATTTGAAAGCCCTACAGTTCTCGTTCTCATAAAAGAATGTGAGAAGCTTTGACAACCCTTTCAAAATATATGCGTCACCATTGAAATTCTGAATTTTCTAATAGACAGTTTAAAAGATATATTTGAAACTCGTTTAAATAAACAAATACAAATTCTATTTTTAAATATACGTAGATATTCAAATTTGTATCCGATATTCGATTAACTAAATGAATACAAATACAAATGCATCTATATTCTCTTAGAATTCACTTCATTAACAGCCCTATTGGATTTGGTACACCCCCTTAATGAATGTCCACGGTCAGCCCGCATGTAGCGGCAGACACGTGGTGTTGAAAAAGTGACCCCCCCCAAAGTGTAGAAGTGTAAATCACTTTTTTGAAGCGACGTATCCACCACTGAATGTAGACGGACCATATGCATGGATGTATCAAATCCACGCCGCTGGCAAGACCAGACATCAACACAATTTATTTCAGAATTGCCTCCTGTAGGATTTGAAACTCCAACCTCTTCCCTCATAGAGGCCATACAGTACAATCTACTAGGGAGAGGCATATCACTACTTCAATGGTATCATATCACCTGCAACAGAGTAAATGAGCCAAATTTTTTACGGTGTGAGACATGAAGGGTGGGGCATATGCATTTTTTGGGGGGTCCGGGATGGTGGGCCCTAAAAAAAGTGCATGAGCCCCACCTCCATGTCTCACGCCATAAAATTTTGGCTCATTTACTCATGTCGTAGGACTTCATTACTTTATGAAAGAAAAAATTAACCAAAAAAAACTTTTAGAGAGCGATAGTGAATGGTGTGCTCAATCAAAACAGAGTGTAAAAAATGCACCCAAAAGAGGGTTTGAATCATCTCCCGATTGAATGGAGTGATATCATGCCATTACCAATCAACGCATGACACGAGGCCTTGCAAAGAGTATGAGATATAAAGATACAAACGATAGTACTTGTGTATTTATTAATGCACCATTCATCAGACATTATGTCATGTCTTGGGCAAAGACTGACATGGTAGCTGTCCAATCAGACCAGAGACATTCAAACCCCCAATAATAGGGGTGTCAATGAGCCGAGCTTTGCCCAGCTTAGCTCAGGATCGTCATAGTAAGGCCAGGCTCAGGCTCGTGATAAGCTTGTGTTGTTGAGCTCAGGCTCATGAAGGTAAGCTCAGGCTCGGCTCACCAGAAAGAAAGAAAAAAAAAAAACTGCCAAACATCCTAATGGTCTATTAGCCTAATGTGTTTTATTTAAACATTATATTGTTATTATATATAATTTCATTAAAAAATTATTAACTAAACCAAGCTCTAAACGAGCCGAGCTTTAGGCGAGCTGAGCTTAGTAAACTAAGCTCAGGCTCCCTTAATAAACGAGCTTAAATCAAAGCTCAGGCTTGACTCACTAAGCTTAAAACAAGGCTCAGGCTTAGCTCTTAACGAGCCGAGCTCCGAGCTGAGCCAAGCTAGCTCGGCTCTTTGACAGCCCTACCCAATAACATCATTGTTTATTGATCTTTATGGATACTTGGTCCGCTAGGGGTTAGGGGGCTGACACATTAGAGAAAAAAAATTCATACGGTCTGGTCTACGTGAGTAAACTCCATATGACTATGAGAGCTTGCTTTGGATCGTTAAACTGGATTTACTAAACATCAATACCCAATCTTGAATTGGCATGATCCATTTTGATAATAATTTAAGGAAGCAAATATCCTGTCCAGGACACCAGGGGACGTCACAAGGAGTAAAACGGGTGGGAATTTGAAATTTCATGTACCTCCCAACCATTTTATTCCATATGACGCGTCCCCTGCTGTTCTGGACACCAAATCCTGGACAGAACACCTATTTCAAAATTTTAATTGATTAAAAGGAGAGATCTTATGGATTTTCTTTTTTTGGTAAAGAGATTTTACTGATTTTAAAAAGAGTAGGTAGGATTTTGATTTAATAGGGATGTGCTACATTTTACTTACAAAAAAAATTAAAGCCGTGTTTGGCAGCCACCCATAATAAAATCATTTCATTTCAAAATTTCAAGGCATTTGTAGTTACAAGGTGTTGATTCAAAATGAACCCATTCAGCATCATACTTGATAACATATATCACTCGTTCTATAAAAAATAAAAAATAAAAACCAAGATGACTTCATTTCTAATTTTGGTTAACAAATCAGTATAAATATGAATGAGTTCATTTTGAACCGATGGTTACAAATGCCTTGGAAATTTGAAATGAAACAATGGTTACAAACCTTAAAAGGATGCGCCAACATTTTTTCTTCTTTTGATTGGAATTCACTAATCACCACATCTGCCCTTGTATTGGTATGAATTCCCACAAAATCCCATGTTAAGCATCTTCACGGGTATAGGTATTCCAAGGTTTAAAATGGAGAGCCAATTGTAAAAAAACTAACCATTTCCTAAAAGCTCCCCTTTGTTATACCTCCTAAGATTGGGTACTAATGCTGCCTTAGTGAGTTCCCAGGACACGAGGGAACATTACAGCATGATTCAATTGAAATACAAAATGCTGAAGTCATTCTCAAATACATTTTCTTTTATCGATAAAGCTAGAATTTTATTAAAAAACTGAGCAGCACAAGGGATACAAATTCAGCATTTTCAAATACTATTTCCAAGTAGGGTGTACATGGGTTGGGCAATCAAATGTCTTATGTCACCTGACATATGTTTATGTTCATCAAGATCAATACAACATATTACCTATACTGATACGAAACATTTAACTACATAATAAAACTTCAACTTCCAGTTGAAGTAATGTAAAATTATGATGTGTCAAACGAATATGCCCCTTTCATAGTATATCATTGCCTAATGTCAACATTGTGTTATGTTTAAAAATTATATAAAAAGGATAAATTTTAAAAAACCAATAAGAGGGAGAGAAAGCAGAAAAGAATAACAAAGAAAAGAAAGATAATTTATTTGTTTCCTTGTGTTTATATAATTAGATTAGAATTTGCTACCTGAGTTTTCATGATTTTTATTATATCTCTTTTCAACATTTTCAGCATGTCTTATTTTGGCCAAACCAACATTTCTACTGACACTGACATTGCCCATTTATTTAATGACCATTAAATACAAGCTCAAGCCAGGCTTAGCTCACTAATGACCACGCTCAGCCACAAAGTGTGGGATATTTAGCCATTTGCCAGTTTTACCAGAAAAATATGTAAAATCCTTACAACATGGACAAGAATAGTATGTTAATTTGAGAAAGTGATACTTTCAAAGGAATAGAATTTCTCATACAGAAATTTGACTTTTTTGCAGGACACAACATCTATGACTAACGAATGTATATTCTATAGAAAGATAAAAATTGGCCAATACATTCTTTTGACAAATCAAATTATATAAAGCAGATGTAAAGAAATTATGCATTCAGTAGAAAAGCGGATACATACTTCATCAATGGCCGATCCAAAAGGGGGGGCGTAGAAACAGTCCTGCATGGTTGTGGAGGGAACACTTTGAATGACGAACAGCTTTGGATCCACACCATATATATATATACACACATATGCACAGATGTTGGTCCTTTCTGTACACAAAAACCAGAGCCTACAACACTATACACCTTGTCTGCACACAGGGCACGAGCCATGTCCGACAAGCCATTTATCCACGCATGTCAAGTGAAATGTGTGGTGGCACCGTGGCAAGCTTCTCACAGTTTCCCCGACTTCAATATCCTGTCAGTAAGACAATAATTAAGGAGAAAATGGTGACAGTCTTAAGAGGGTAAAGAGACAGGAAGTCTAAGAATCCCTTCCAGATATAATTCCGATTTTGAAAAAAAAAACAAACAAAATTTGTATGTACCTGCAAACAGATTGTGCAGCAGAAGTTATCACCACAAGATGCCTTGTTTTTATCCGTGATTATGTGCCACGGTAGTTTCTTCAATGATTCTCCCGACAACCCTTTGGAGACAACTTTGCCATAGACGTCATATACCTCACCGTAACTTATGTTGGCAATGTTCACCTGCTTATTTCACAATTCATGTAAGTGTCAGATCTCAGGAATAGGTTTCATTTTTTGTTGGTAAATGAATAGGCTTCAGTTTGATATCAAGCATTTCAAGGTAAATCATACAGCCCACTGTTACAATCTCCAAAATGTCTAACTGGGTAAACCAAGGACATGTCAAAGGAGTACATATAAGACAAGATTAGTTCCAAACGCTCCTTGTTTATTGCATAAGGTAGTATAGTGGTAAGTATAAAAGAAAGGCAAAAAATTGGGAAAGGAAAAAACCACCTGCTTCTGAAGTTTCAGAATGGATGAAACAGACGACATAATGAGCATGTTATAAAAATTTAGAATAGATACTTATCCAAAAAATTAAAAAAAATTATAGAATAGATCATGCAGAATCCACAGGTTACAGATTCAGCATGCAGAAAAAAGTGTTAATCTGCCTACGTTAGAATTATAAGGCTCCACACACACAGGAAGTTAGAATACTCAGTTGATTTTTTTTTCGCATTATGATTAGCATTGCCTAATATTGTTCCATTCAATCAGAAGAATAGGACCCCTTAATAGAATTAGGGGTAAAAGATGGGCATAGAAATTTTTTCATGAAATAGTAGGTAAAAAAGGAAAAAGTACAAAAAGAAAACCATCCCCATATGTAAGCCTTTGACCCATTTTGACTTTTTTCAATGACCTGAAAAAAAAGTAAAATTGAAAAAATTACATTTATTAAGACAAAGAAAGGAAAAAAAATGAATTGGTACAGGTTTAAAAAAATTGAATCTTTTTCAATGACATAAAAAAAAGTAAAATTGAAAAAATTACATTTATAAATACAAGCAAAAGAAAAGGAATAAGATATTCGTACAAGTTAAAAAAATTGGGTCTTTTTTTCAATGACATGAAAAATTACATTTATTAAGACAAACAAAAGAAAAAAGAATTGGTAGAGG
>JAOXJP010060415.1:0-15688 GCA_025762735.1 Platanus orientalis | reverse complement strand
ATAATGACTTATAATATATACAAAACTTATTATTCTACAATGACTTATTGATATATTAAGTAATAAGTTATAATGTGATATAAGGGTATCTCGGTAAATACATGTGAGTTAAAGAGGGGGTGTTATAAATAAATCAACCTTATCAAAAACAACCTGCCGTGTCTCTCTCTCTCCATGATTGCCTTAAAATGGCCCTTGACCTACAATAAAGACGAAGAGGAAGAGAGACCAAGGGCTATCGAGTATTTTCCTCCAGCTCTGGTGACAAGCAGCGATGGCGACGGCGACGTCCGACAAAGCGGCAATATTACTGATTTGTTTAAAATCTTCTTCTTCTTCTTCTTCTTCTTCTTCTTCTTCTTCTTCTTCTTCAGTTAAAAAATTAGGCATTCTTTCGAGTTTTTCTTCTGTATTATGTAGTCCAAATATGATATTTTGTGAAATATCAAAATATCAGCAAAAAATTGAGAGAATATCGGCAAAATCATGTAAAATATGAATTCCCCCAATATTTTATTTCGCTCCTCAAAATTTTGTCGAAATTTGGTCGAAACTTTGAACCATGCTTACAACTATGGCAAGATGACAAGTCCCTTGCTACTTCTCCACTTTGCGGCAAATGTGGGATGAGTTAGACCACTTTCAAAACTTTCAAACTAAGTGCTTTGCTGATGCATCCAAGTTTAAGAAGCTAATTGAACGGAACCGAATTTTCAAGTTGTTTTGCCAGTTTAAATCCAGAGTATGATCAGGTTCGGATCTAGATTTTGCGCAAAGAGCTCCTACCACCTTTGATTTGTATACTCTTATCTTCAAAGTGAGGAGAGTAGACAGAGGACTATGATGTCTCCTCCATTTCAAGATATCTCAGCTTCTCAGAGTGGTGGCTGAAGCAATGATCATGGGTAGGGCTGTCAACTATCCGATTATTATCTGTATTTGATTCACATTCAATCCGCTGACATTCGATTCAAATGCATCTATATCCGATTCGATTATTCGATTAAATATCCGTATCTGTTGAAATTAATATATAATTAATATTTATATTATAATATTGTAGGACATATGTAGAATACAACATATGAATACCATAACCTTAATCTTAACCCATTTCTCATCTCCCATTCCCCATTTGAATGAAAGAAAGCTCCCAGTTGCCAGTTCCTCATTCTCTCGTTGATCTATCAATCATCTTCTATCTTTATAATTCCAGGGCCCTTATTGTTTTCGTAAATCCGTAAAATATTCAAATTCGATCCGATATTCAATTAAATAAAAAAATACAAATACGGATATGCCTATATCCAATTCATATCCGACCGATGACAGCCCTAATCATAGGGTTGGTAGTTGGATTAGTGGTCTATTTAATGATAATTAAAATAAATTAAAATGCATGCATAGTGGTTACTTCCGATATAAAAAGGGATTTCATTGGTCACCCACAGTAGAGGATCAATACTAGGTTTGGTTGAGGAGGACCTTCTAGTGAGATGGGAGGATCTAATGCTCACTCAGTTGCATCTATTGATTCCACATCTTCCAGTATCACTCCAACTTCAACTCTAGAGCTTGCTCATTTATCTCAAGAAGTTGAGACACTTTGTCGATTCATGACACAATTATAAAATCCCACTTCTACATCCATTTTTGCCCAGCCAAGTGCTTCTACCATAGCTTACTATGCCTCCATTAACACAACTGCACCCTCCTGGATCATTGATTTAGGAACTTTGGAACATATGATTGATGTGTCTTCTCCTTTCTTTTCCTATTAAATTTGTTTAGATAAAGATATACTTACAATTTTTTATTTTTTTTCTTCAATGAATAAGCCAGGATTGTTGATGAAACACTCTAATCCATATCCGGAAAAGGTAAGAGTTAGTCTTTCTCCTTCCATGTCTCTGTAATCTGTCTTCATGTCCCCAATTTTGTTACCAATCTTCTTCCATGTCACTAAGGTTCAATGGTTCCTTTCCATTCCTCATAATTTTTATGAACTTAATTCACCAAGATATGTCAATTACCAGTCCAAGTGATTTGGAACCCAGTGGTTGAGCGGGTAGAAAGAAAGTTTCCATCTTGGAAAGGTAGATACTTATCAAGAGGTGGGATGCTTACTTTGGTGAAGAATGTGCTCTATAGTTTGCCTCTCTATTTTTTGTCTTTGTTCACCATTCCCTTGTCAGTAGTAAGCTTGGATTGAAAAGCTTCAAAGGGAGTTTCTGTGGCAAGACAAGGATGCCAATAGGAAGCATCATTTGGTGAGATGGAACCTTCTCTGTCAGTTCATTAAGGTGGGCGGGCTTAGGCTTCCTTCCGTAAGGTGGATGAACAAAGCTCTCCATGTTAAGTGGCTCTGGCACTTTGGGATTGAAAGGAATCACTTGTGGAGGCAGATAATAGCATCTAAATATGGAGTGGATAGCTGCGGGTGGTTCGGCAGGAAGCCAATGGGTCCCTATAGGGTAGGTCTTTAAAAAAGGGATTTCTAGAGGCCAAGAGGAGTTTTACAGCCGTATTTCTTTCAGGGTTAACAGGGGCAACATGGTGAGATTCTGACCGGATCCCTGGTGTAGTGGAACCCCCTTAGCAGGCTGTTTCCTTCTCTATTTAATCTTGCTCTTTGCAAAGTGCAAGGAAGGTCGGTGAAGGACCATATGGTGGGCAGTAGAGCTTTCTGCTTGTGGAATCTTAAGTTCCTTAGGATCAGCAATGATTGGGAAGGTTGTCTCAAGGCTCTTGAAGTTGCTTGATGAGGTGCCCATTCAGAATAGAGAGGAAAAAGATATGTGGGTCTGGTAGAAATGTAGAGTAAAGGGCTGTTTTCGGTATAGTCATTCTACATTTCTCTTTTTTCTGAATGAAAGGGACGAGTTTCCGGCCAGGAACATGTGGAATTTTCTAATCCCCTTTAAGATTTTCTTGTGTTTGTTTGTCCTATTGGAACTGATCCTACAGTGGATTTTTTCATTTCTTGAGGCTTGCCAATGCCAAACAGATGCGTCATGTGCTGTCAAGAAACAGATTCTATTAATCACCTCTTTCTCCACTGCAGCTTGGGGTCCCTTTTTGGTTCAAGTGCCAGTGTATTGGGTTTTTCCATGTTCCTTGAAGGAGTTGCAGGGGGGCTAGAGAGAGAATGGGTAGGGCCCTGAGCCCTAGAGGCAAGCTCATGGGGGACTGCATCCCATTTTTTGTGTGCTGGACCCTACGTGAGGAAAGAAATCAGAGAATTTTTAAGGAATCAGGTAACGAGCTGTCTCAGATCCGGGATCAGTCCTTGTCCCTGTTGTTTAGTTGGGTTTCTTTGACCCATCTGCTTAGAGGGGTTCATTTTCAGGATTGGGTTTTTAGTGGAGCTCTTTCTTATTAGCCTGAGTTGTTTACCCTTTCGGAGGCTGGCTGTCATGGCTTGTGCTAATGTCCCTCTTGTATTCTCCCTTCTCTTTTTCTCTTTTTGCAATAAATAACTTTATTTATCAAAAAAAAAGGGGGAAAGTGGTAAAAAGAAAATGAAATGGCCCCTAATCAAAAAAAAATTCAATGTATAAGCTTGCCAAGAATTACAATTTGGGTATTTGAAGTGGTAAAAAGAAAATGAAATGGCCCCTAATCAAAAAAATTTGATGTATAAGCTTGCCAAGAATTACAATTTGGGTATTTTAAAATATTTTTAAGTCTGTGCACCTCTTGCTTTTATTGCACAGTGACAGTGCATGTCCAAGAATTTACATGCAAAACAATAATGACAACATAAAAGCAACATGTAAGTATGAAAAACCCTGTCATACATGTCGATGCTAGGTTTCAAGTGTGAAAGACCAAAAGGTTGTGACATAAAGAATTAATCCCTAAAAGCATATAAACAAAGACACTCAAGATATTCTTACCCATGTGCAACAATTGGGTCTACAGAATAGTCCAGCACATGTTTTGCAATAACATCCCAAGCAGTATAAAAATCTGTAGAAAAAAATGTATTAATTGAATAGAGTTTCACAATATTTGCAATGTGGAATTAACCAGTCTAACTAATAAACCAACTAATAAGTCACTAAAACACTACCTCACCTCAAAAACTGTTTGAACAAATCATAGGGTTTCAGCAAATTATCTTAAAAAACTCCTTTGGAGTAGAGTGTTTGTGTAATTGCCTAGATTGTACTATGAAGTTTTTGTTAATGTATGAATAGACAATCTAAACTGAGCCTATCCTTCGAATAATACCAACTACAAAGCACATAGAAAACATCCTGACCCCACAGAAACATCAGAAGGCGGAGCACATATAAATTCAGATAGTTACCAGAGTCTTGTCTCACAAGAAACAAAATTTAGACTACCAGAGTCTTGTCTCACAAGAAACAAAATTTAGACTATGTATCCGATTGGATACAAGGGAATTCTCTCACAAGCAACAAAATATAGACTATGTAGTGCTGAAAAGGGAGACAGAGGTGAGACAGAGGTATCTCTCACCTGTTTCAGAATGATAAATTTCCATAGGCAGATCTAGATCACCCTCTCTTTGGTTCAGGATGGCAAAGAAAAAAAAAACGTAGCTAGTGACTAAACCAACTATCCAAAGACCCCTTAGACCAACAATTGACTAGACAATGCACAAAGAACTGGTGTGCCACAAAGACCTTAAGGTATGCCCATAAACCTAAGAAAGCTGCAATCTGAGTGGTCTCGTGCACAGAATTTTTCAACAAGGAAAAACCCCAGGACATATATTAATAATTCATTTTTTTTCAGGTTACATCAAGAAAACTCCAGAAATATATCTAATATATACATTAGAATTAGAAGACTTAAATTCGTTCCTCGGTTATAATGTCCAATATCTCATGAGAACCTCTTGACTTGATGCAATAAATTTATAAACAAAATTATCTTCTTGCAGGCAATGTAACTAACTACTCGGTAAAATTTAAACAAGACAACTCTTCAAAGAGATTCTCTTTTCAGTTTTCATCACTTTTTTATAGTTACAGAAAATATGGAGAAGCACAAGAAATTTTTGATAGGGTCATATGTTGTTCAGTGTTGGAGCCAAAAGGTGATCATTTGCTCTCCTAGAAATCCCAATATACTCTAGAATTCCATTTAATCAGAAAAGGGAAAACCCTGAATTGAAGTCTTGAAGATTAATGCTATGAGAGAATGCTATAGAAGAGGGTATTGAGAAAATAAAAAGATCGAATAAAAATTTTGAATTCACAATATCAACCAGCATGTTGAACTTCATGAAGAATTATTCTTAACTCAATAAAAGTATCCAGAGCAAGTTTAAGAAGCATGTGTACACAAATCTGCATGCATCTACAGAAGTACACGAGCATATTACTGCTTAAAGTTTTCATCTTTTTATGTTTATATATTTTAAATTTTTGGATAGATAAATGCTCAAAGAAGAATGAAAAGAGATAGAGGAAATCATTTCTTATGTACAAAACATGCCTTGAAAACACTCATTAGCCAACATCTCATTGGCATTAAAATGCATATCGTTATGTCAGATGATGTTTTAATACTTTTCATAATTCTTCTAAATGCAAAAGAACACTTCCAAAATTGAGAAAAGTGCTTTAAAAACACCCAAAGGGCTCACCAACTACATCAGCTTCACAGAGATGAGCAAGGCTTTGAAGGCCAAGAGCTTTTATCGTAGGATCTCGGCTCTCAATGCATGCCTATCGATTCAAAAAAAAAAAAAATTGAAAAGAAGACCTTAGAGCAACATGCATAGGAGAGAAACAAGAACTAATATTGTTTGTATAATATCATACCGATATGGACAGGATAAGGTCCACACCCCTATCAGGATTTTTTCTGCAAACATCACGAACAGAAGCAGCCATACTTATACAAATATTTCTCTGAGAGCTGAATTCACTGAACCCTTTTGGATGCAGAATAACCTTTCAATACAGGAGGAAAACACCAATCAAGAGATGAATATACCAATGAGAAGGCAATAGAAAAACAATAAATATATAGCAAAAAATAAAAAGAAAGAAATGGTAGGGGAAACTGATCAGCAGAATCACTGCTCGCTAAGTTAGCGGTATCAGTGTGCAACAATTAAAGATTCAACAATAACTAAATACAACCATGGTTCAAAATTCTAAATTTCAATTTCCTCCTACGTTTAGAGGTGAAAATATCTGAAATATACAAAAGTTACAAGATTTCACCAAATTTTCACTAATGTGGGTAAAATTTTGAGAAAATTCCACTAATACCAATACTTTTGACAAAAACTCTTCTTCTTCTTTTTTTGATAATGTAATTTATTGAACAAAAGAGCAGAGAAATATAGAGATTGGAATTCTATTATAGAAATTGCAGAGTGAGAGTTTTCTTTTGTTTTCTTCTTGGAGGGATTGCCTTGGGTTCCCTTGAGGGTTGGGTTCCCCCTAGGAATGGTGCTTAGGGCCTCGGTGTAGGCGGCACAACGAAATAGGCTTAGACTTAAGGTTAACACTTGTACATGCATTGGCACACCTTGTGCAATACTGGGGGCACAGTGTAAACCAATTAGGCTATCCTATGGCTTTCATACTAGAGTGTGCCTATTCTGGTGCTTGACATGAGCTTAGTCTTGCACGGGATGATCACTTCAGTGGTCAAGCAAGACGAGGAGCAACATCTTATGAGGTACGCTATGGTGCCCTCATAAGGTGTTATATGTGTCAATAGGCTTAATGTCTCAAGCGGCAGCTCGAGGATGTGTTGCAAGCATGTTGAACCTTCAATGATACATGGCGGGGAAACTAGGAGCTCTGTGGTTGTTTGAGGAGCACTTCGATGATACAATGTGCATGTTGAGGTGGCTGACTAGTCATGCGCTTGGCTTAGTACAATTTGGAGTTGGCTACGAGGAAACGATGACATGACCCTGCGAGTAGGACGAGCATCATGAGGACACAATGAAAGAACTTGTGGGCTAGTCAAGAAGGGCTTGATGCATGATGCGGTGGCATTAACATGGCTTGAGAAGTTCCAACCTTTGTAGAAGCCCAAGATCAAGAACAAATGATGCAAGAAGACGATACAGTGTTGTCCACAAGATTTTCTCTTTATTTTTCTATTTTATTAATTATTTTAGTTGTTTTCTTTCTATTTTAGGAAGGTTTTAATAATGGGATTGATGTAATAAGGCCATATGATCCATGGGGAGGGGTTAAAATTAATTTCGAATAGTTTAGGACTGTTTTTAGGATTTTTTTTTGAATTTTTCTGGGTATTTTTGGCTTGACTGTACATGGGAGGGGTATTTTGGTCCAATTCCGATTTTTTTTTATTATTATAAATAGGTCACAAAGATCTCATGTACAGTGAGTTGAAGAAAATTTATGAACTAAAGTTGGTTTTTGAAGCCCAACGTTTGGCTACATCTCTCACATTTGGGTGAGTTCTTCATCTTCTTCTTGTTTTTTCTTCTTCTCCTCTTTTCTCTCTTATGTTTACTTTATTCTTGAATCATTTTTTAAATATTTTGCAAAAAATTCTTTATTCTTTTTTTCAATCTTTTTTTCTTACCTTTTTTTCTACAATCTACTTTGTTCCTATACATCATCCCTCACATCCTCCATTCTTTTCTTCTTGTGATTCACCTTCTTTAAACTGTTTTTTTGTGCTACAAGAAATTTTCCAGCAAACCTTTTTTTCTAATTACTCCATCATCTTCCCGTAAAAACCTAATACCTTCTAGGTTTAGCCTTTCTACAACCCAACACACATAATCATACAAAAAACCCCAATTTCCAACCCTAAAATCTAGGGTTTCTTGAAGTTTTCTCAATTTTTGAATCTTTTGCATTATTTTCTTGATTTCTATTCAATTTCCTTAGATTTCTTGCTTCCCTTGGATAACCATTCATTCTTAAATTACTTTCTTTGATTTTTTTTTTATTAATTTCTTTAAAGATTTGGTTTTTTGAATACTTTTTTTAAATTTTCAGCATTCTTTAATTTCAAAAAACTTTCTTTTAGGCTTTTGTCGTTAAATAATTCTTGTAGGAATCATTTCCCTTTGAATCCTAAATCACAGGGTCTATATGCTCTAGCAAACAAATCTTCCCTAAACTCCTAAAGGATAGGAGTTAGGGGCTGTTATCATTAGATGCTCCAATATAGGGAGTTCACGCTTTGGCTGAATGGCAAACCATATACTCGATCAACTCAAGACCTTTTTTTAAAGTCTTTTAACTCCAATAGGATGGTTTGAAGGTTGGTATAACCCTCTTACAATCCTGCCTTCAAAATCCTAGAGAAGAGGAGTAGGGATTCAATCTTCTCCGAGTGACATAATCTCCTATTTTAACACTCCTGAGAGAAAAGCCAAGATTTATTCAATCAGGTGGGACCCAGGAGGATGAGCCCACCATTGTTGGAGTCGTCCAAGAGTCCCTTACCTGTAGTAGAAAGATTGAAGACCAAATCGCTATCGTGTAGGAGCAATACTTATCTCGTGCAAGACCTTGGTGCTGGCTTTAATGTTTGGACTGTGGAGATCTTCAAACGTCAGCTTCAAACAGTCAAATAAAGGTAATATGAATCTTCAAACTAATCGTAAAAACCTGAAACATCCCTGTGAATATTTATCTACTCGAAACTTCTGTCAATAGTGTGGAGTAATGGAGATTTTGTGTAGAATTGCTTACAGTCAGTCCAAATAAACCAATAAACAAAGTAAAGAAGAATAAGAAAAGATAGAAGACCTTTACCCAAGGGGAGGGAGTAACCTCCACTACAACCGTTAAACTAGGGTTTCCCTAGACCCATTCCAGGGTTTTGTCGTTTTTCAGCTGCAACAAGCAAGAGGAAGAAGAAGGCTAACGTGAGAAACAGTTTTATTTTAAATATTCCATCATAAAATTTAAGGCCTGGTCATGGGTTGCTCTTATAGAGTCTCACGACTAAGGTTACACAGTAAAGGCCATGTATGGACTAAAATAACCTTAATACAATAATGACTACCCAAAAATAACCTCCAACTAAAATAAATAACGAAAACATCCCTAATAAATTAACATTAAAACTGCCCTCAAAATCCTGTACCCCCTTCTACATGAGTCATAATTACATAAAAGAAAATAGAAACATAAATAAAGGGCTGTGAACATGGCCCAATCATCATATTAGTCATGATGTCCGCATCAGGTTCTCAAGTAATTTATATACATAACAGTGTTTTATCAGCCATTAGTCTAACCAACAAAACCATAACAACCACTAAACGCATAGGATTTGAAAAGGGAAAAATATGGAGGATAGGGTACCTGATGCTGCTATCAATAACCTTCTACATGTTCTCCACGATGATTCCCATTAGATTCATTAACTGGACAGGGCAGAAACTCAAGTGTCAAATTTTCCAAAAACCAACCCAAAATAATGAATGCCACCTACTGAAAAATTGCTCTAGGTGGAATGGGGTGATTCCCGAAGGTTTTGGGATGAACTCCAGAAGTTGTAGTGTCACCCCAGGGTTGGTGTGACTGTTAAATCCCCTCAGTCAAGCTCCTAAGATATAGGAATAGGGAGTTGATCTTCTACAACACCCCAAACAGGGTGTTTTAACGCCTCTTGAGAATGAACCAAATTGCTACTCGATCAGGCCTGCCTTTTGAGGAGGTTTTTTTTCCTCCATTAGGGTCGTTTTGGGGTTACTAGAATCCTCCTAAAAGACTGCTAATAGACTCCTACTAATCAGGAGTTGTTGAGTGATTCTCTCAGAACCCAAAATACCTCATGTTTGACGCCTCCTGCAGAGAACCCAGGGAAGAAGTCGATCAGGTGGAGCCCTTTGGAATGGGTCCCACCACTCTTGGAATCGTGAAAGAGCCCCCTACCAGTAGGAGAGAGATTGAAACCCAACTTCTTATAGTGTAAGAGCTAGAGTCAATCTCGTGTTGAACTCTCCCTGTTGGTTATCACGTCTGGAACTTAGTGAAGCGCTTGAAAACTTGAAGATAACTTAACTCTGTTACAGCCTTGCACTCTAAATAGGATCGTACCAGCCTTAGGAAGAGGTAAGATATAAATAATCCACCACAATATCAATCTTAGATGATTTGTATTCAGCCTCTCAAGAACACTTCCACTTCAACAATAGAAAATCAGCAAGAATAAACTTAAAAATAAGAAGTTTAAACATAGAATGGGGGAAGAAGACCTTTAACCCAAGGGAGAGGGAATGACCTCCACCACAACCGTTAAACTAGGTTGAACCTAGACCCATTCCAAGTTTTAGTGTTCTTCAACCTAAAACAAGAAGAAGAAAATGAAGACATCCAGTCATTAACATGTTTTTTTTTAAATATTCATTGCATAAGAAAATAAGAGCTGGTCGTGGGCTCTTATTATAGAGTCCTACGACTAGGTTTATATAAGAAAGCCCATGTGCGGACTAAAATAACCCTCCCTCTAATAACTCTTCTCTAAATTACCCCTATTCTAAAATGAATGACATAAAATTTCTAATTAGATAAAGAAATACGAAAAATACCATCAAAATTATGTGCCCCCTTTTACATGAGACACAATTACATAAAAGAAAAGAAAAGAAAAAACAATGGCTATGAATATGGCCTAATCATCATAGTGACCACGATATTTGCATGACTAAGTGGAAAGGGAAAAAGGCCAAGGAGATTGATGGCTTTAAACTTTGGTACACAGGAGAAGCCAATAACAAAAATGGGGTAGGAATAATAGTTAATAAAGATATAAAAGAGGAAGCTGTAGATGTTAAGAGAAAAGATGATAGGATTATAACAATTAAAATTGTCTTAGAAAAAGAGATAATTAACATAATTACTGCTTATGCACCTCAAGTAATTTTGGTAAAACATTGATAAATTAGTTCAAGAAATTTGCGAGTCAGAGAGACTATTTAAAGGTGACTTAAATGGACATGTGGGAAAAACTAGTGGTGGATATAAGAGAATCCATGGAGGATACGGTTTTGGAGAAAGGAATGCAGCTGGAAAAACAATCCTAGAATTTGCAATGGCATATGATTTTGCTATAGCAAACACATACTTCATAAAAAGAGGAACATGTGGTTACTTTCAAAAGTAGGTCAAATAGACATTTTTCTTACTAGGAAGATAGAAAGGTCAATATGTAAAGATTAGGTTATTCTAGGGAAGAGTTTAACCACACAACATAGGCTAATGGTGATAAATTTTTGTATTAAAAGATGAAAAAGAAAGAAACGAGAAATTAATTACACAAGAATTAGATGATAAGACCTAAAAATGAAAAAAAATAGCCAAATAAAGAGATAAATTGAAAAATGAAGGGAAATGGAAAACATATAAATGTCATGTGGAATGAAATAGTTGGGTGCATTAAAAGAGTAGCAAAAGATGTTCTTAGAGAATCTAGAGAAATAGTGAACCATCTAAAGAAACTTGGTGGTGGAATAATGAAGTTCAAAAAACCATTAGAGATAAAAGATATTGTTATAAAAATTGATAAAAGACTAAAAATATAGAAGACCTAGAAAGATATAAAAATACTAAAAAATAAACTAAGAAAGCTATAAGAGATGTAAAATTCAAGGCATATGATGACCTTTATCATAAGTTAGGTACTAGGGAGGGTGAGATGGGTGTATATAAATTTACGAGAATAAGGGATAGGAAATGTAGAGACCTAGACCATGTTAGTTTAATTTCCGAAACTTATTAACTCCATGAATTCGTTTAGATCTAACACATATGCATGACATATAAAAATCTGAAAGGATTGGAGCAAAAATAGGAGACTTACTGAAGTTGTAATAATTAAGAAAAAAATTATGACTTAAGCTTTCACTTAGCTCACGAATTACGGGTAAGTCCATTTCCAGATTGATAATCTCCAACAACCTGAACCCATCTATGTCAAGAATAGGAACATCAATAATTGGTATATCATCTGAAAACGCAAGTCACATCCCGGAATGGATAAAGTATGGGTGTGATATGAAGAGCTTTCCTAATCATGATCATATTGATATTCTGGATGTTTTTCTATTTTTGGTTGGAATATATGGAAAGCTCAAAATAAGGTTGTCTTTGAAAAATGAGCTTCAATATGTTTAACTCTTCCTCCGCAGCTTTTAGTGTTAAATGAAGCATATGATGAGAAGTGTTCCATTTTGGTGTCAAATGGTCTATAGGATCCTTTAGGTTGGGGACCCCTGAGGTTGATTCCATTAAAGTGAATTCGTTTTTTGTGCTTCCACCCACGATGCTAGTATGGGAGTTGTGGTCCAAGATTGTTCGGGATCTTTTCTGCATGCCAAGTCGGATGTCAGTGTTGTTGATAATGCTCTTGTTGCGGAATGCCTAGCTGTGCGTTTGGCTCTTTCTACAGCCCACGAGTAGGGGCTCAATAGGTTGATCTGGGAGGGTGACTCATTGGAAGTCATTACCATCCTGTCAAATCCTAATGGAGATAGTCCTTGGGTCATTAGTGGCCTTATCCATGATTGTATCTCTTTACTTGGTGCTTTTGATCAGGATATCTGTGTTCATGTTAGTCGTTGTGCTAATTCAGTGGCTCACCAGTTGGCTAACTTTAGGCAGATAAATTGTTGGACTGTTGGTTCTTGGTTCCCCCTTCTTGGTTGGAACCGAATATCCTGTTAGATGTTGCTGCTCTTGGGCAGCCCTCTCCTCTTTAATTTAATAGAATCTGATTATAAAAAATAAAAAAAAAGTTGTTTTTATCCTTCCTCAACAGCTTAAGAGCTATGGCTGCTTCTATGGTTAATGTAACTGCAAACCATTAAAATAAAAACCACAATATGAAATTACTCAATCAACCATGAAATCTTCAGAAATTCCTTGATCTACGATGGAAATCGATACTTACCACATACATCAGAAAATCTGATCGATCCAAGTGGTGATAGATCTACTGAGTAGCATTTATCCCAAATCACCCATTCAAATCACATATCATAACATCTAAACATCGAAACCAGGAAGAAAAGACCCCAAAACCTAGCAATATAAGACGGAGGTAACAAAACAATCTCATCTTCAACTACCAATAGATTAAACATGGGGTGGATCAACAAACAGGAAAAAAAAAATTACATCCTATCTAAGATTTTAAATTCCACTTCAAAACAATCTGAGCTTCATTTAGCGTAACCAAAAAAAAATCAAACACAATAATAAAAAATTAAAATTAAAATCCTAGACTCTTAAGGGTTTCAATACCGACCTCTGCAACTTCAGCTCCATTCATTCTCCCTCCCTCGCACCTTCCCAACATCGATTGCCCCTTCTGGTTAGGAGAAACCATGGGGCTCTTTTTGTATCTTCTTCTTCTTCTTTCCTAGAGAAAGAATAGAAATCTTATCTTATCTAGAGTAATGAAATGTCTCATTTAATAGGAATGAAACTTCCCATTAAAAAGCTTTTGAAAATGTGCATGATTAAAGGAGAAAATAAAGATTAAAAGAAAGAAAGAAAAAAATAGAAGAAGAAAAGAGAGACAAAGAGTAGGCAGCATTAAGGAGAGAAAGAGATTGAGATGATTGAAATTATAGAGAAAAAATGGTGAGGGAAAACAGAACCTGAAATAATGAAAGGGATGATGAGAGGAAGCATTGAAGGAGGCGAAGAGTTTATTAGGGAGAGGTGGAAAGTGAGATTGGTCACTCATATCAGATCTGATGTCATTTCAAAAAATGAAAGAATATCCTAGAAAAAACACAGACTGCCAGCATACTCCCTTTTATATAACATTAGGTTCGGCCTTCAAGGAACACAAACCATTCATTTGTGTACCCTCTACATCCATGTGAGGTGGTGGTTATGAGCTGCTGGATTGAATTGCTTGAGAACATAGTTGTTCAATATATTGCTATTTACGCAAATGATCACATTCACCCCCCACCCCCCAAAAAAAAAAAAAAAAAAAAAGTGCTCACAGGAATCTCAATCAGCCTGTAGTCTGTTCCTAATGGAACAGCAGGCTCTGCTCTCTTCTTGGTAAGAGGGTGTAGGTGGGTCCCAACTCGACCCCGAGTATAATTCCTAGAACATTCTGAAGAGAATCACATGTACAATATTCAATTCTCCATCCACATTACCTTAATGAACATTTCTGCTATATTAACTGATATGAAACAAAAATAAGAAAAGTTAAGTGGAAAAGATAACATATAAGTGAAAGACGAATTACACTGCACATATGTCAGATATCCATGGTTTCCAAGTTCACATATCAACAGTCCAACAGATTACATCAGCATGGATCCCACAATACATAATCTCAAAGCTATGTTGATGTATGTAATTTAACTAAAAAAGTGTATTTCTTACATTGCACAGAACACTCAGTGCAGACACTTAATTTGGTTTCTTGAGAGCTAGAAAATGAGGCCTTTTAACGTAGCTACTTAGATGTCTAACAGTGCAACAACATTATAGAAATACCAGTCAATAAACCATGATACGATTAGTAATAACAATCAAGTTGGTGATGGATATTACAGCATGACAGCAGTTGTCCCAACAATATGCATGTGTAGTAGCCATCCGTTTCATTTCATCGCAGAGCTTCTTGGTGGGAAGTTACTTGTCAACTGCCTATGGAAACTCCAAGTTCCAGCAAAGACTTCAATGATGACTTGGAGTGGCGGATGACCCATCCAACTTCACAGAAAATGCCACAGGCAGCTCCCAGAAAGGCCTTGAGTAATTAAAAAGAAAAAAAGAAAAGAAAGTTACCTAAGAAAACAGAGACCAAGAACACTATTTTCAGACCATTACCATACACAAATTATGACCCTAGAACACAGTTAAATCTTCATAATCTGTGATTTTCTTGCAACACTTTGAAACTTTTTCCTGAACAGAATTTCTATCTACACTGTTAACTTCAGAATCAGTATCTAAATCAAAATGAATAGATCAACAAAGAATCTTTCTGTTCTTTTTTTTTTGGATGCAATAATTAAATAACTATACCCTAAAAGTAAAGATACTTACACCTAATAAAAGAAGAAGTGAAAATAAAGCATATGACCTTCTTGGCTGGCATCAAGGTTAAGACAGTTTCGCGATTTCCTTGAACCACAAGCTTCTCTGTGCTGTTTCATGGTGATGCTGGTTTGGAGAAGTGAATGGAAACAATACGGGATAGGATTAAGTGAGGCCAAATCTGGTAAACCAGAGAGAAAGCTGAAGTGTTGTCATATATGGGGAGCAAGCTGTGTTGCGGAAATGCTGGTCTACAATGGAAGTGATTGGAGATTATAAGAAACGCCGTCATTCTGAGATCATGCAACTGCACTGAACATTATTGATGTTTAGGGAGGGAGAGCGAGCGAGCGAGGGATACCAAGGCCTCTCTCTCTTTCAAGGGTTGAGTTTTGTTCCTTTTTAGAATTCCTCTGATGTTTTTCTTGTTGAGGGGAAGATGGGAGTGTTGTTGAGATTGGAGAGGAAACGAAGCGATAGGAGAGGAAGAGCTAGAAAGAGAGAGAGAGAGAGAGAGGAAAGAAAAGATGAAAGAGGAAGAGTTTTGAGAGAGAGAGAACACGTGTCCATGCTTACACTCCTGACTTTTTTCTTTCCAAAAAAATGAATGAAAAAGACAGAAGAGTGCCCAAAGCGGATTTCCTGTAGTGTTTTTTTTTTTTTTTTTTTTTTACCGT
>JAOXJP010060404.1:0-15688 GCA_025762735.1 Platanus orientalis | reverse complement strand
GGCCCGAGCCCGGCCTATGCCCACCCCTAGGCCAACTGATTCCAATCATGGGGTACTCACACATTCAAGGGGGGCAACTGATTCCAATCAAGCATAATATTTTGTTAGGCCCATTATTATTACAAGGGTAGTCATACATTGAGGGGGGCAGTTGCCCCCTTTGCCTTTACGTGGCTCCGCCCCTACCTATCTACACCCATTACTGAGTCCCTATGCACCTCCATGGAAGGTTTATGGCAAACTGCTGCCAATTAATCTTATTCCAAGGGAGAGTGGTTATGAGTATAGAGTTTCATGTGTAAAAGTTTTGGCCCTTATAGAATTGACTGCAAATTTGATACCACCTCTCCGAAATCAATCTCTATTTCACAGTTTCTACTATTGGAAATGGTTTTGAAAAGTGCACAGATTTTACTATACCCAGAATTTAAATATGATTGTTTTGGTATATTTGAGCCAAAATAAAAGTGGGACCCACAAGTCATTTGAAGTAGGTCCACATGGGTTCGTGTTCACCTCAATGAGGAGAATAACAACGTATGGTTGGTTGCTCAAAACTATTAGTGGGTGAATAAAAAATTGTCTCTAAAGGTGTCTAGTTGAATCCTAGTAAAACTGGTGAAAGGGTGTGTTTATTCGCACTGTTTTACAGTGTTACCATTTATGACTATTTGAACTGAATAGTCACAAATGTGGCTATTAAATCACCATTTTTAGCACATGTCTCTTCATACGGACATGAAGGTAGCTATTGAATCACACCTTTTAACTCTTGCCTGTTTCGAATAGACATGAATGTGGTTACAAAAATGCATTATTTTGCTTTCGTGTCTGTTTGAACACCAAGAGTTGTGTCTTTATGCCTGTTCCGAACATACATGAACAAGTCTATAAATAAATCGTCACTCCTTTATTTTAAGTACTCAATTCAGCTCCAAATCCAAAATTCATAATATGCTCTTTTAGGCATCATAGAAGGTGTCCGAAATTAGGCATATAGAAAGCATTATGACTTGTTGTAAGAGAGAGAGAGAGAGAGAGAGAACAGCACAAGTTTGATTCACTGGGCACACAGATTGCAGTGCTTCTTCTGTGTTGTATCCTGGGCGACAGTAGTCCATAATAATCATAAGCACCAATGCGAGGGGTAAAATCTATCTTAAGGACATAGTGTCAAACACTAGCCTTGATCTATCTAGTACTATTTTATTGTTAATTCATCCAGGCAAGTAAGTCGTTCTTTTCATTTTATTTTTATGTATTTTATATTTATGAAATAAATACTTGGTGTTTACAGAATAGTGCATACCTACATAGAATATATAACAACATATACAAATCCATCCAACTCATTTATTTTGTCGACCAAAAAACTAATACTCCAAGCTCAGAAAATGAATTGAGATGAATGGCATCCGCATCATTGGTTCCAAAAAAAAAATTCATTTCATCTAGATTCAAAAACTACTCAAAGAAGACTTTTGATAATTCTTCTGAACATGAGAAGGCTTAAGATGAATTCATGCAAGATCATGGCCCTATGATGATTATTAAAACTGCCTTTGATTGTATTACAAAACATTTCAGAGACATAAAATATTGTACACAAATTGTCACTAAAGAAGAAAGTGATTTGTTTCTTTTATAGGAAAAATTGGCTCCACCTTCAATGTCTCGAGTTGTTAATCATTTGTCAATCCATATTGGAACAGGAATATGCATCAATTGACGAGTTCTATGATTTCTTAGAAACAACTTTTGTGGAGATGTTGAGATTCATGCTCTCTGGTCTCCCACTTGCCATATTCAAGGAGTTTGACGAAATCCTAACGAAGCGGGTGAAGAAAGGTGAAAAATGCTACAAAGTTCTTTTGTAAACTTGAGCTTTTAGGCGACAAAGTTCAGTGGTCATGGCCCATTGATTTTGAACCCGAGACCCAGGCTAATCCTCTCCTTGGTCTTGTTTCTACCAGTTGCACCAGCAAAGTTGCTTCAAACTGTAAATCAAATGTTGATATTTCTACCACTGCTTTTACTTGTGACACTAGCAAGAATGCAGCTCCCCTTCGTTGAATAAATATGGATTTAAGCGTTTCCTTTTTCTTTTTCTCTTTCATTTTATTTTTTCTTTTTCTTTATTTTTTTCACTATTTATACTAATGGCAGTACCATAGTAGCTTCAAATTGTGGTGCAGAATTTGTGGTTATCATCTTAAATGTTGTTGTTAGTCAAGAAGATGACAATATTAATGTTGTCGCATTCATTGTTTTTAAATAGTTTAATTTTTTCTTTCTTTTAGAACAGTGTAAAAGCTAATAAGAGATATATCTTAGTAACCATGCCCCCTTTATAAAAAAAACCATTGATGTGACAAAATTTTTGTAAGGGTTTGAACTCGTCAACATGTCTCCAGAGAAAAGGTGTCCACCATCAATCAACCACCAATTTTTGCACTTACACGTAACAAAAAAGTGAATTGCATCCTCAAAACCCATGGTAAAAAAATATATCCTTTTGCTTTTTTTTGTCACATATCAATGCAAAAACTAGTCCTTTATCGACGTTTGACACCTTGCTAGAGACGATCCCAGCTAGTTTAGAACTAATCATTAAAAAAATTACTTTGTCGATACCCATATGATTGTGGGTTATGATTGTTTAGAGTGCATTTCTTAATTTATTTATTTATTTACGTTTTTGGTACTGACTAACCCATACTGCAACAACAGAAGAAGGCGATAGCGCACACACTGAAACTGCATCCAAGGGGATTCGACCCCTGCCCTTCTTCTTGGAAAGACAATGTCGCAACCACCTAAGTATGGTGGCATAGGTACATTTATTTAGAGTGTGTTTGGCAGTCCCCCATAATGAAATTGTTTCATTTTAAATCCCGAAGACATCTATAGCCATAAGGTGGTGGAACAAAATGAACTCATTCAGATTCATATTGATTTGTTAACTAAAATTAGAAATGAAGTCAACTTAAGTTTTTTTATAAAATGAAATGGTTTATGTTATCATTCATATTCTGATAATGAATGAAAATCAATCCATTTTCATTGGGGCTCATATGCACTCAGATACTATGAGAAATAAAAATGAAATGGTTTCATTCCAAGTGAGTGCCTATCGCAGGGTTATTTATTTATTTTGGTAGTACTGGATGTGCATTTATGATGATGTCATTTATGAGGCCCCATCCTCTATTACTTAAAAATAGGGGTATCACTGCTCCAGCATCACCGTACCATGGCTTGTCTAGGTACTAAAACATCCCCCATTTATAGTTTATTCACAAAAATGTTAGTGTAAATGTTGTGATTGTCAATTCCATTCCAAATATAAAGTACACAATGTAACATGTGGTCAAATTTGTAAGTCTTACATGTCCGTAACTATACTTGTATACAATGAGTCATGTAAGTCAAAGTCAAAGTCTACACACTCTACAAGACCAGATAAAGAAGAACCACAAAGGCAAGAAATAAGAGATTTGGAAACTACATGGTGGAAAATTCAAGCAAGACTCAAGTCAAAGTAGGGCACCTCAAGCAACCAACCATGTATCTCAATCAAAGGTCCTTAGATTGATCAAAACAAGTTAGATCAATTGAAAATGTTTTGAATTGATTAGGCAGAATGTTATTTTGGCTGAGACCCACTTGGATAGATTGAAACTCCTTTGATTGATCAAAGTTGGATTGATTAAAACTGGAATAATTGGAAAGTTCATCAGAACGAATTCTCACAATGGCTATATTTTTTACCGTTGCAAATAGCTATTAGAGGGCCTTTAAAGCTTGGTTTTTGTTACTTTATAAATGGGAAAGATCCCCCAATGACTTAAGAAAAGAAACACAATAAAAAAAAGGGTTGAAATTTGATTAGTTTGTTTATTGGAGCTCTAGAGCCAAAGATTGAAGTTGTGTGCTTGTACTAAGGTAGACCAACTCAACAAGGAGCACTCTCACATTGGTAAGAACAACAACATCAACCAACTAGTGGTAATATTTGTTATCCTCTTGCATTCATATGCCTACAAATTCATTTTCATATTGTTTTGCTTCCGCTAGAGACACCAAAAGTGTACCACACTCGCTGGAGACACCGAGTGTATTGTTTAGCTTGCCTTAAGTGATTAGATAGGTTTTGTATGTTTTCCACCTATATTGTAATAGTCAATCTAAATTAAATATATCTAAGTTCGGTAGTGATCTTTAGAAGAGTGGGCGTAGGCCTCTATGCCAAACCACTATAAATCTTATATTATGGATTGATTGTGTGATTGCTTGTCTTTTTACTCTTATACTTCTAGCTACTCTTACACACCATCTATTTGATAATATTGTTGAGTAAATACATTGTAGTACACATTCACTTGGTTTAATTCTAAGAAGACTAAAATTAAATTAAAACTAAACCTAACAAACAAAAATGGGTAAAGAAATTTAGAAATCCAATTCACCCCCTCCCTCTAGGATAGACCTACGTGGTATTTTAGAGCATGCCATCGGAGACACTATGAGCTCATCTACAAGGTAGAGAATTTCGTGGAACTTGTAGGTAAATTTCTAGTTTAAAATTTTTACCTACAATAGTTTTTAGAACTATTGATAAAAATATTAAAGCTTAGGGGTGAGCCAGTTTGATAGTGGATGTAGGCCCAAAGTGCCGAACCACTTTAAATTTGTGTGATCTTGTGTTTTATTTTTCTTTTCATTATCTTATTTGGTTTACTTGTTTACTTTTTGCTACAATCGAAATTAATCTAAAAGTAAATTAAAGAATGATTTAAATTGTTAAAAAAATTTTAAATAAGTCTGGAGATCCTATTCACCCCCCTCTAGGATCCAATCTCGAAATCTCAATTGGTATTAGAGTAGGTTGCTCTATATTAGGCTTAACATCCCGAGTTAAAGATCCTAGTATTTAGACCCTAGATTGTCTTTGAATAGAGGATTAATTCTAAAATTATAGAATGAATGTCTACTGCTACTATATCTTATTTTGATAGTTCCAATTATGCTTATTAGAAAGCACGGATGCATATATATCTTAAGGCAAAGGATGTGTCTTTATAGGATTTTGTCATTACTAGTTGGACTACACTTGAAAATGATAAAACAGAATGGTCTACTAATGCAAAGAATGCTTACACCGTAAACTACAAGGAATTAAATGTTATTGTGGGTGTGATAAGTCAAGTATAGTTTCAAAGGATTTGTAATTTAGAAACGGCCAAAGAAGTATGAGATCTCCTTGAGATAACCCATGAAGGGACAATGTAAACTTTAAATATTGACTACTAGGTTCCAAACCCTTAGAATAGAAGAAGGCGAATATTTTATCGATTTCTATATCAAGCTTCAAGAAATAGTCAACTCCATGTGACGATTAGGTGAGGTGGTGTCTAATTCCAAAATAGTTAGAAAAATTTTAAGATCTCTTCCTGAGATTCTACTCCAAAGTCATCACCAAAAAAGAAAGCAAAGACATTGGAAAAATTCAAGTTGAAGAACTTGTAGGTTCTTTAAAAAATTTTGAATTGAAGCTCAAACCCCCTAGGGAGGACTATGCACTTAAGGTTGGCCAAACTAACAATAATTAGGAACTGAAATTCATAAGGAATCTTATAAAATTACTTAGGAAAATCATGAAAAATGGCTCCCTTCCAAATAAGAAAACAAGACAATATTCTATAAAAGAAAACTTTCAATGTTATGAGTGTTTTGGGTTCAATCATATAGCCTCTGAATGTACCAATAGGAAAAACAAATTTAACAAGACTATGGTAGCCACATGGGATGACGAGTCCGATGAATCGGATGATGAGTCATTATATAGTGAAGATGAATCTTTACATACTTACAAAGCCCTAACTATTTTCTCTAAACCTTCAAATGATATTGAGGAAAACTATTGTAACAATAGTGAAGAAGAAAAAAGTGATGAGGAAGACCTTCTAGATGCCTACAACGAACTTTGCAATAAGAGCGTCTAATTAGCAAAGACCAATAAGGAATTGAAAAAACAATTACAAGAGTTGACTAAAAAGTCAAATGCCCAAGAACAATCTCTTCTTCAAGTTCAGTCTAGTTCCCCCCATGAGCTTGTGGGAAATGATTCCCCTGAGGAATCAAGTCTTCAAGAGATAAATAAGAAATTAAAAGAAAAATTGAGTTAGTTAGAAAATGATGAATCTTTTAAATTGAATGTTATTCTTGTAGAAGAAAATAAAATATTAAAAGAAAAATCAAAATCTTTAAAAAAAAAAAAAAAAAGAGCTAAAAGAATTAAACCAATTTGTTTCTAAAGAAAAGGAAGAGAAATGAAGCTAATTGAAACAAACAAAAAGCTTCAAAATGAAATGGATGTGCTTAAAAGAAATATTAGAACTCTTAAAAAGAAAAATCAAAGATCCCTTAAGATCATTACCCAATGAGAAGATAAATTTGATAATATGTTAAACATGGGAAAACATAAGGGTGACGTGACCGGAATTGGTTATGGAACCAATGTTCCAAAACCAAACAAGACTCCTAGGAATGGAGTTAGACCCAAGACTGCTATTCAAAAGGAAAAATACCCAATTCAAGTGGGTAAGAAGAAATAGGAGATAAAACAAACTAAACAAACTACACAGCAAGCAAATATATTTCACAAGTAGGTGAATCTTACAGAAACTAAGACTGAAGAGATATCTAAGCAAGGCGATCTGGACAATTAGATTCCCAGTCTGCCTCTTTAAACACATGAGCTTCGTTATTTATAGAACAAGAGAGAAGCAGATCTCACACAAACATTAAAACAGATTTTTACAAGAGTCACGAGTGGCGATGGCGAGCAATGAGCGGGTAGCATGGGATCCTTTTGTGGGCAGTGGGCAGCAGGTAGCCAGATGTCAGTCCGAATCACTGGTACAGGGATAACCGGTAAAAGGGGATTTGTCTGATGAGCTGTCTCCAAGATGTCCTGTGGCTTCGAAAAAGTCTGTGAGGCTTTCGAATAAGGATTCGGATATGGGATGGCCTAATTGGGAAACTGGGTCAACCATTATGGGTGGAGGGATCTGGGTAGGTTCGATGTTGTTAAGGGCACACATGGACTCTTGAAAGAATCTCCAGGTGTCAGGGTAAATGTGACGGTGAGTCATGTAGTGGTATATGCACCATTATTGGAGATGGGTTGTGGGATCATGGGTATAGTATGAGTCTGGTGGATGGGAGGAGGTATCCTGGATGAAGTCTGTGGGATTATGGAAGGTAATTATGGCAAACTGGGCTTGGATAGGTGTGAACATGGCCTGCCAAACAGGAAGGGGATGGAACCAAGACAGAAGGGTTTTGAAATGGGAGAGGTGTGAGGGAATGGTAGGATTAACAATGGCTTAAGTAATATAGGCAAAAACAAGGGGTACATCAAAAATAAAAGCTATGTGGTATTTTTCAAAGAGATACCATAGGAAACATAAGGCTTCCTTGGGGAGGTGATAGTATCTTCTAATGGTGAACGGGGCTAAAAATGGTAAGTCTGGATGGGGAATGTGAGTGAATATGCGGCCATGGCACCGGAGTTGGATAGCAAGGTAGGTGTAGAAATTATGGGTGCTTCTGGTGTCTTGGATGTAGGTCATGAGAAGGGATTGGATATTGGGGGGAAGGTGGGCAATGAGGGATAAGGGGTTGTCGGGAGGGACTGGGGTAAGTGGAAAAAGGAGGGCAATTGGTGCTAGTTGAATTGATTGAAAAAGTTGGGATTTACAGGAGAGGAGATTAGCAAGATCATTTTGGATTCCTTTGATATACTTGACTTAAAAGTTCCATTGAGAGAACCATGCCACCCATCGTAGTAACTAGGAGTTGGGGAGCACTTTTTGCTTGAAGTATAGCATTCAAGGGAAAGAGGATGAGTCCATTTCGACAGTAAAGTGCCGGCCAGTCAAATGGAATTGGAATTTTTCGATTCCTCTTTTTATTGCCAAAATTTCCTTGAACGTGGAATGGTAATGAGTTTCTGCTGAGGAAAAGGTTCCACTTTTGTATCCACAGATGTTTCTTTTTCCTTGAATTTCTTCTAGTAGAACAGCTCCCCAATAAAGATCACTAGCATCAGTTTAGAGGATGCAGGATGTGGAATGGCCAGGGATATAGAGAGGTGGTAGGTGTTTGGAATGGTTTTTTAGGATTCGAACGGCATGGAGATGCTGGGAATTCCACGAAGGGGGTTTCTTCTTGAGAAGGGAGGCTAGAATGGTGTGAGGTTGTGCAATATTGGAAATGAAATTAGCCATGTAGTTGACAAGGCCAAGAAATTATTGGACAGATTTTTGGGTGGGAAGCTTGTCAGGAAAGTTCAGAATGGCAGTGGATATGTGTGGTTGGAGAGTATATTGACCATTGTGAAGATGCATGCCAACAAAGTCAATTTCATTTTTTCCAATCTCCATTTTTTTTTCTGAGAGCATGATGCCATAGTTTTGGACAAGGTCAGCAAATTGGTGGAGGAGTTTGTGATGGGCTTCTGGGGTGGAGGAGAACAGGAGGAGGTCATCAATGTAAATGAGCATGTTAGGAAGAATAGGTTGGAAGATGCGAACCATTGCCTGCTGAAACACTCAAAGGTGCCATTTGCTGTTACTCATTTGCTGTTGCTCGGTAGGATCTTTAAAGCTTAAAGGTACTTTCTCCGGCGCACATCCTAGTACTCACCTCAGCCCCATCTTGACCAGTATGCCATGTTCATCTCTATGATTAGTATGCTCTGCAGTTGCCACTACAGTGGATCCTCTGCATCAGAATAAGACGGTACACAGAGAACATCAGAAAACTAGGTGGTGACTTAGAAGCTTAGCATTGGGAAAAAAACACCCCTGTTTCGGCTCAACTATAGTTTTCTATAGTGTCTTGTCTGATGGAACTCAGGGGGCTATGTTTTCTCTCATAGGAGTACCGATCAGACCTGTTTAAGATTAATCTGTTTATGTTAATTCTAAAGTCGCTCAATGCCAAAGGAGAGCATAGGAGCATAAATGAATTAACAGATAGCAGACACACCCTTATGCTATTAAATATTCCATTCCTACGCATGTTAAAGTACTTTTACTCTAAAAAGGCCTCCGAGCAATAGTAACTTTTCTCCAACCATGGAAATACCACGACATTTGTCTTCCACTTCTTTTCCATCCCTGTCTCGTCCTCCGTCTTTTAAGACTACGTCTGCTTCCAAGATAGACTATCTATACGAGATAGAATATCTTCCTGAAGAGTCCAAGGTCCCTCCTTCCCAGTTCCCAGTCATCAATCCTTATGCGGTCTACTGCAAGCCCTCCTCTTTTAAGAAAAAAATCAAAAAGCTAGTTGGAGCTAACCACTCTAATCCCATCAAAGAGTATGTCCAAGCTTTAAACTTTTTTACCCACCCCATTTTGGCAACTGAGCAAGAACAGTTTTTACCTATAGACCTTCCCACAGAGCTTCTCCCTCAATGGACCCGAGAAGGCTACACCCATCTCCACATCGGTGCCATTAAATTGGCCCTCACTTTTCATGGCCGCAAAGGCCTCCCTGTAGTTTCCAACATTGCAATAGTAGATACCCATTTCAAATTATACCCCCATGCCACTCTGGGAACTATCACTTCCACCCTCAATGCAGGAACAATTTTTGTTACATTGATCCCCAATTATAACATTTCCCTGCAAGACCTACATGCTTTGGATTGCCTCAAAGTCCAAGTTCAGTTCACGGGCACTCCTCAAATAGCCACTGCAGTCACAGCTACTCTCCACTATCAGATAGCATACAGGGTTCAGAACCATGCTTTTGATATTGTTGTCCCTGATTTTGTTCAGTCATGTGATGCTTTATTCTTTAAGATTAATGCATCTACAGTTCCTACTTGCACATATGTTCCCCGACAGCTATCACCCGATCAACTAAAAGCTCTTTTACCTGTAAAATGGATCACCTAGTATGAGAATTTGCATGGCAGAAATGAAGCTATCTCAGCTACAGAACCTGCATATGTCAGACTTCCCGTTGGGACAATAGAAACTAGCTTCCAAACTGCAAAACCTTCTTCCTCAAATCCATTTCCCACGGAAGTTCTTTCAATTGAAGCAGTTGAGCCCCGTTTTGCTGCTTCTTTGCAATGTCACCAAGCAGTAGATTGCACATGTCAGGACTGTAATGATGACTCATACCAAGTTGAGTTAGATCTTGAGTATAAACGGAAATATTTCTCCAAGGCCAGAAAAAAGAGATCACCCCAACAAATTTTGCAAGACAGATATGAAGCAGGAGATCCTAAAGTAGGTCTCCTAGAAGAGCCATCAGGCAAGTTTGACTTTTATGTTCTTTATCCAAAAAAGAACCAACAATTACCTCCCTCTATTCCACCTGATGATTGGGGCCACAAACCACCATCACCACCTCCACTAATGACCCCAACTCCTCCCATACTTTCTCCATACTATCAGAAGGCATTAACTTGTCTTTATCAAGCTAAGCCTACTGAACCCATAGCTCCAGCACCTCAGATCCTCGATTGTTGTATGTTCTCCCCCAGCTCTTCCACATATAATGAACATTTCCCAACCCTTGAAGAGTTCGAACTACCACAGCAAAACACTAAACATTCCTGGAAGATCAAAACTCCTGCGAGAAAAAATCCTGATGGAACTTCTAAGAGAATCTCTCCTGCCGAAGCATCTCTGAATTGGCAAGCTGAAAATGCAGTCAAACAGAACCAGATCCTCACAAAAATTCTAGAGAACCAAACTAGCCTCCAAATTGCAGTCACAAAACAGTTAAATTCTCTAGATTCATTGATCCAGGATCTGCGAACCCAAATTGCCAAGCTCAAATCAGAACTCAGTCATATTGCCCGGACAGTCAAAGACTACTACCAGGCTTTAGAATTAATCAGAGCAAAAGAAGCAGAAAAGAAGAATCTGGAAAACTAGCTTCGCAGTCTCGAAGCAGCCCAGCAAAAAGCCCAAGCACCCCCCACCTAAACCAAGCAGACCCTTATCTCTTTATGAAATAGCTTATTCAGTTTTCCAACCCTTACCCCCTTTTCCATACACCCCAACAGTAGGATATCAACCTTTTCCCATTATCCCCACAGAACCTCACTCATTGTTTCCCAAATCTTACCACCATGTCCTCAAAACCCCCACACCTCCTGACCCTCACTCCGCCACCCCTTCCTCATCTACCTCTGCTCCAAGCACCGGATCTCCAATCACCCCTAACACCATCACCAGAGCCTCCTCCCATGCTCCCCCAAACCTATTCCCGTTAGAACCATTTAACCCTATCAGCACATACCTTACCCGTCTCACTTCAAACCCACCTCCTAAACCTTTACCCATACAAAACCCAACCCATCAAACTCTCACAACAGCCTTTGACACCCTTATGATGGAAACTGATGAGACTCCTCAGCCTAATGTCACAGAACCACAGGTTACTAAACCTATGGATAAAGCTGAATCCCTATCCCCAAATCCTCCTGTCATACCCTCTTTTGACCAAAACAGGTTTTTTACCCTTGAAGACATTCCCCCATCCCAGTGGCGCACCCGAATCCTAGAAATTCTAGCCTGGGCCCAAGTTCAACTGCAAAAACCTTTGGCCACCCACACCTCTGTTATTGCCCAACTACCACCCCGTTTGCTTAGGAGATTGAAAGATTGGTGGGTCAATCTAGGAGAGTCCAGACAAATGCAAGCCCTCCAGAGTGTCAATATTGACACATTTCTTGCTCTTATTCATCACGAGTTCATTGGTGCCCAGTTTTACCACACTGACCAACAAAGAGAAGAATTCTTCCAAATGAAATGCTGCTCATTTAAAAGAAAAGATCTCAAAAGACATTATAGCAATATGTCCTCCAGATTTTATGTCATTAATGGGTTAGATGATCCCAATTTCAAGCAAGCCTTCCTGAATTCTTTACCCGAACCACTCGGAAATGAGAGAGCAAAAATATTGGCTACCAAAAATCTCTCCATCACTACCGCCTCTCTTGGAGAAATTTACCAGAATTCTTTGCTGGCACTTGAGAAGTTCTGCAACACTTCTAAATTCCTCAAACAAATAGAGTCCATGGGCAAAAAGATAGGCTCTGCCTGCAGAGAAAATAACTTCTCCATTAAATGCAAAGAGGATCACTATGACTGCAAAACATCCAAAAAGGCTCACTACCAGAAAATTCCGTCTTCCGAAGCAAATCCCTCCAAAAGATGGAAATTCCTTAAAAAGAAAAAATTCCTGGGAAAAACTACTGACCACTATTTTATCTGCAAAAAGAAAGGCCATTTTGCCCGCCATTGCCCAAAAAAGGCCAGAGCAGCCCATCTTCTCCAACAAGCCCAAGACTTCGCTGATCCAAATTTTTCTAATTTGGAATCACAGTTCTCGCTTGAAGATGAATATTCCCCAGACTCCTTACTTGTTGTTCCCTGTTACTCCTTTGAGGATGAAGAACCAGAACAACCTCTACAGTATAACACTGAGATGGTCACCCCTACCCACTTAGTCCAACCTACCCCAACTGCTCGCATATCAATTTGTTCGGAACCATTCGCCAGACCCATCCCAGTCATTGCATATTTTGACACAGGAGCTGCAGCCACCATTATCAATCCCCATCTTCTCCCTGATTCCCATTGGAAAACCACCAGACTCACCTTCAAAGCCGTCAATGGCGAACTCTTCCAAATCACCAAAATCAGTAAACTAATCACCATCCAAATTTTTTCCAACCTCAAAATCCAACATCAGGTTCTTGGCTGTAAGCTCACTAGCAAAGATTTGCTAATTGGATTTGACATTCTCCATCAATTTTCTTCACTCTGATGGAGCCACCATGGTCTTTCCTCACCTCCTCATTTTTTAGTATGGACTAACATCCCTAACCTATACCATTTGTCGTATGACCCTATCATCCAAATGTTACAATCTGCTTGTGCCACCTCACATTCTACATTCTCCCACTCACAACCCCTTTGGAAAAATGAGCAGTTCTTTGTCCATCTCCCCTTCAAACTTAATGAGGATGTCAACCCAACCACTGCATCCCATCGTGGTATAGCCCCGGA
Source organism: Platanus orientalis (assembly GCA_025762735.1). Classification (NCBI taxonomy): domain Eukaryota; kingdom Viridiplantae; phylum Streptophyta; class Magnoliopsida; order Proteales; family Platanaceae; genus Platanus; species Platanus orientalis. Next base: position 2,579 of record JAOXJP010060404.1, on the reverse strand, counting down.
GCTTTATGAACAGGCCACTAAAGAACTTACCCATCTCTAAGCCAATGGACTCATAGAGCCAACCACCTCCCCATGGGCCTGTGAGGCATTTTATGTCAACAAAAGAGCTGAACAAGTCAGAAACAAACTTCACCTAGTAATCAATTACCAGCCACTCAACTGCTTCCTAGCAGACTCCAAGTTCCCCCTCCCTCAGCAAGCAGACATGTTCCAAAGCAACTTAAATTTGTAATGCCTCTAGCTCAAAATCACATGTGAAATGTTATTATTGTGGAATGAAAAGATATTTGAAATTTGAATGTCAAAAGAAGAAATATGATTAGCTTAAATCCCAAAAGCCAAAATAAAATGAACAAGGAAACTAATAAAAAAAAAAGTTGAAGAAAGAAGAGAATTTCCTTTAAAACAAGTATGGGTAAAAACTAGTGACCTTAGAAGCTTCAACTATATTGTTTAAATTGTTTTGTTTCTTTGATTTTTCATGAAACCATTTGTTTGATCAAAATCTATATACTTGAATGCATATGTTTTTAATGTCATATCTCTGAATGATTACATATTTCAAGGGAGAGAGAATGCATGAAAAGTGAAAGATATAAGAAAGGGGGAGAAACTATCATTGGAATATCTATTTGAAATGAATCATTTTTCTCACATGCTTGAGCTTCTAGTAAAAAGTCTTTGTTTTCTAAGAAGCCTGAATATTTTTTTAGTGAGATTATAAAAAATTTCAAGGATTGTGCTTTATAGTTAAATTCCAAAAATATTTCAATTAGTACCTTGTGTGGAATATGCTCTATTGTGAAAACTTTGGATACCATGTGCTAATCATGCCATATGGTAAAATTTTGTATGAGAATTTCAATTGGTATTGTTTTTCATGACTAAAATGCTTACCATATCAATTTTACTTGCTAATGGTCTAATTTTGTTATGTTTTAATATATTTTTGGCTTTAGTGTTAAGCCCTTTGTCAAATCATGACAAAAAGGGGGAGAGAGATGTACCTTATCCTCTATAGTAATATCTTTTTAATTGGTATTATTTAGCATCTTTATAATGTTTTTAATTAGTATATCAACTTAAGGGGAGTATTGATTTTTTAAGTAAAATCCTTTTGAATTATGCCATGGATATATGGGACTTAATAGTAAAATTTTAAAAAAACTTCAATTGGTATTTGTAGTAAAATCTTTTCTTTTTTTTTTAAAGTTTGGCTTAATGAGCTATATAGTAAAATCATTTTACTAACATTATACTTGAAGTTTTTTTTTTTTTTTGGAATTGATACACCTTTTAGAGAAAGGTATTTTGTTCTTGAGGTTTTATAGGATATGCCACATCTTGAGGAAAGAGTTGCAATTTTTCATCCCATGACAAAAAGAGGGAGGAGTAATGAAAAAAAAATTATGACAAAAAATAAGTTATGTATTTATGTTGTTATGGGTAGATACATGTACTTAGGAATTAATTGTAAATTTTCATGTTTAAAGTTTTGTCGTGGAATTAACAAAGGGGGAGATTGATAAGGATTTTGTTGTATTGTCAATTCCATTTCAAAACTTGTAAGTACATGTAGTGTAGCATGGTCATTGTATTAGACCAGGTATGTAATTATAAATCTATGTAAATCCAAGTCAAGTCCGATCAATGCTTAAAGAAGCCTCAAGTCAAGAAGCCAGAAGACCACAAACATCAAAAGACAAGCTTCATTGAAGATTCCAATATGTCTCAAGCTCTAGTACAAAGTCACATAAGAATGCAAATCATATGCTCAAAGGTAAATTAGAATGGGTTGGTAAGTAGTAATCGGTGTTTGGATATAGACTTATCGACCAACGAACTTAGAATGACAACCCAAACCTAGAAAAAGGTTCCACATTGGTTGGACCATTTATGATCTTAGGTGGAATTAAAATGGGTTAGAAAGACCCACACAAACTATAGAAAATGTCACATATTGATTGGACCAATGATATGTCATTGGCAAAAATAAATAAAAGAAAACAATGGTCCAACTTAAAATGACCATAATTTTTTATCTTGATGTTTGCTCGAGGCCCATAAGTAGTCAAATTAAAGAGCTCGAATAAATATTTCTAAAACTAAAAATTGCTCCTATGATCGATCATAAACCCATAACCGATTATAGAGTTGGCTATGATCAATCATAGAAGGAAAATCTGGGTTTTTAGATTTCCGAGTTGTCTCAAACGGCTAGTTTTTTTACCATTTTTTATAGCTATTGGAGCACACTTTGAGGAGGATTTTTCACTATAAATAGGGATTAAATCCGAAGGATTAAAACAAGGAAAAATCCATAAAACTTTCTTTTATTTTGTACATGAAAATCCATCATTCTTGAGCCAATCTTTGTAAATCCTTAATGAGAGTATGCAAACAACCTTGAGCTTCTACCAAAAGTAAAAAATCATTCCAAGGATGTGATTAAAGCTTCCTAACTTGTGAGTTAAATTCTTTGGAAGCTTGGAGAGCTATTCCTATAGTAAAACATTTGTTTATCCAAAGTGTGTGTATGCACCATTGTCAAATCAGTCTATAAAGAGACATTCTAATGT
>JAOXJP010060393.1:0-15688 GCA_025762735.1 Platanus orientalis | reverse complement strand
CCTTTTTTTTTCTTCTCTTTTTTCTACTTTAACGGTTGCTTTGGATCCTCACATGGTTTGTCTTGGCTTTAGCCTTGGCTTGATCTTTATTTTATCTTTACCGGTGTAATGGGCTTTTTAGATAATTATCTTAATAATATGTATTTCAATAATAATAGTGATGATGATGATTATGGGTCCAACTACATGACGTACAAGGTTGCAACAATGTTTATGTTCTCAAAATTTTGATTTTTTAACTGTTTCACTAATAACATTGATTATCCATGAAGGAAAATATGGAATCATCCTATGGACAATCATTTTCATTTTTTTACTTTGGAATCATAAGCAAATTTATTGATTTTATTGTTGGGTTTTCCTCCTAAATTTTTTTTTGTTGAAAAGTACTTGAACTCAAGAAGGCCGTGTTGAATTAAGTTTTAGCTCCAGATCAGAAGGTTTAGATACTTATAGCTGATTAAGTATTGGATGATGCCCAATTGGAGCGATGATGAACTGCATCGAACAGTTCGACTCGATGACTCAATGGGCCGGCCATGTGTAACTTATGATTGATTCATCATCTTCAATGGTTCAAAGGGTGTACCTATGAACATTTCTTTTAACGTTCAATTAAGAAGGGAAGGGGATCGGATCGAGTCCCATTGCTTCTGTACTGAGGAAGATATCAGGAACTAAATAGTGAATGTGGCTTTAGCTGGAACGAGAGGGGTGGGAGATGGCCATGCAAGTAGGCCTGATTAGTGACCCACTCACCCTACCCAACATGTTTGAAGAGGACAAAAGCTGGGTCATGCTTCATGAGCGCACCTATGTTGTCTTAACCGAATCCCTCACTTCTAGGAAGCTTCTCAATGACAAAAGCACTTTTCACAATTCCTCAATGGAAAGTTGTTTATTATTTTACTTTCCAAGGGGGGGTTGATTTTAGAGCTTGAAAAAAGTGTGCAACTTTAGGTTTCTCTATCTAGAAGATGGTTAGGTGGTGCTCACTCCCACGAACTCTCTCTCTTTCTTTCCCTTCTTCTGCATGCAAGTATCTCTATCTTTCTGTATTCGAATCTCATGACATGACTAAAGGCAACAATGGCAGGTTCAACTAAGGATGGAATTGGGTTGTGTGAGAATGATAAGGGGACCCTCTTTTTCATTCATTTCCCCTTTGATCATGATCTTTCTTTTCTTGTCTCTACTGGGTTTGGTCTGCAAATTCAGTCACTGGAGAGTGACCAAATGGATACTAGGGTTCACTGCCTACACGTACATGGTGGTTTGAGAGAATTGAACTTAAATCTACAAATGCTAGGCTAGTAACTCTGAATGTGGCTCACTCAGAATCATGAAAATTAAAAATGGCTAACCTTTTTATGTATTCTATATAAGGGCAACCATGGGTAGTGTCCATTTTGGTTTCTGAATCGAACCCATAGGCAGGAGGGTTGCAAAATTGGTGCACTAAACCACTTGAGCCACAAATAGGGTTGGACCATTTTCTAGAAGGTTGGCACCAGCTTATTGGTACTGAAAACGACCTCTCATTGACTTTACAAACACGTTTATGGGTAGGAAAATTCTCTTTGTTCCCACGCCATACATAACATACTCAATAGTCGTTTTCCTTTAGGAAAAGAAACGTATCCCTGATCACTAGTTGCTAAATTACTTTAATGATTAACTAAACATTATAAAAATGAGCATATTTTCTACAAGTCCCTTCATCTAAGACCATTTACAGTACACATGGCATTAAGCGGCCTCAGTTTGATTTATTTTGCCGAAGCCCAATGGCAATATAGATTTGAAAATGCATGTATAGTCGTATAATAGATTGATTCGAATGTCGTGAGCTGTCCTGTAATAAAGCCAATTATTGTTGATACTTCCTTCTTGGTTCCTTTTCCAAAACCCAAGCTTAGAGAAGAGAAAGACAAGACATCCTTTTATAGAATATATTTAGAACTCAATAATAGAGTTCGCCCACAATGACCAAATTAATTAACTTGATGAATAAGGATAATCTCTGTAATTAAGGGTGCAATTCTTGACCCACCTTACCAATTTGCCTAAACCTTGTCAGTTTGGTTGATAGCAACCTGGTTTAAATCTTTGGGAATTTGTCAACTTGACCCAACTGGACCAAACCGAATCCGGTGCTTGTAAATGAACCAGGCTGACATGCCCATTTCAATCCGTTTGAAATCCAAACCATGTTTGGGTTAGGCAGTTTCCAACCTGCCCCAAATCCAACCCCGTCCATTGCCACACATTTCCATTAATAAAAAAATTGATCCAATGGTCAGAATTATCCGATGTCCAAACAATGGCTCACACTTGGAGTGTGCCTTTTTTTTTTTTTTTTTTAAATTTCAGATATTGGGCTGACAGTAGTTAAAGTTTGAAATCTGAGGAAGAGCCAAAAGAAATCACGGTTGGGTCATAAAGAACCTCAACTTTCACCCTCAACCTGAAGAAGGATCCCAAGTTTGGAAATTAGAATCTCAAAAGTGAAATAATGGGAAGACATGGTTGAAAGGTGAAAACAAACCGAGTATAGAGAAGAAGAAAGTTAAAAAGAAGCATCCCCCACCTAGCTGAAATGGGTTGAAATAATAGAAAGAAAAGAGAGAATCAAATCGACTTGATTTCTGATGAAGAAAGGAGAGAAAAAGAGAATCCAAGTTGTCAGAATATAATTCTGGGCTTCAGGTACAAGTCTTCTACTTTACAATGACTAGTAGCACATCAAGAAATGCCACTTAAAACAATAAAACTCTTTAAACAGCACCTAGGAAATATGAACCAAGCCATGTGCTATAATTGATAGATTAGTTAGGTTCATGACACAATCTCAAGTTATAGACTTCTTCCATAGTTTTGTGACCCCATTTTTATGTTTCAATGTAATCAGAATGAGCCTAATAAGGTTTTAAATTAAGTGGTGATGTGGTTGTTAATCTCAATTAAACTGTATGAATTGAAGTAGTATGTAATTGAGGGGATAATTTAACTACAGGGAGGAGTTTATAGGGGGTACACACCCAGGAAGGTGACAGAATAGATATTGTTTGGACAATGAACAATGTAGTAGGCATGCATTTTTTTTTGCCTATTGCCTTATCTTTATTTTAACCTAAACTTTAAGTTACACAAGAAGAAAAGATAAGTAAGATATTGTTGAACCAAATATGAGTCGCATCACTAATTAAGCATGTAATGATCGAGTTATTAATAAACTTATCGTTAGAAGACAGTGCAACTCTAAGAGTGAACAATGGAAGCTTGAGAAGCATTATTCACCTTTAAATCTTGGTTTCTTGAGTAAGAGATGCTGAAGGGAAATTTGGATGCACTTATGGTAATTTTATGAAGAAACACAGAAAGAGTTTATCTCCAGACAACTATATAATTGTTATGCGGAAACCTAGATCTATGATCGTATGCAACAAACAAGAAGACAGAATATAAAGCAGAAAGCAATCACACCACAAGAGCAAGACGATTTATGTGGTTCGGCTTTGAAGCCTACATCCACGGGCGAAAACGGAGAAGAACTTTCACTATGATTGAAGAACAGAGATTACAATGAATAGTGCGTCGGCACAGAAATCAAGAAAACCCTAAATATAAACCCCCAAAACCCTAATCTGCACGGGTCAGATCCGGACCCTAAAGGATTCGCTTTGCTCACATTCACCAATTTTTCGGGTCATATTCGGGTTTTTCAGATCATCATCCCGGGTTATATCTCGGGTTGAATACAAGACATTAACCCAACAATAATAATTAAACCTTAAATACAAGGTCCTACAGAACATAAAAAAAATGAGGCCAAAAGATACTGGTGGTGCTGGCTCCACAAGTGGGACTACTCGTAGTAATATATGTGATGCAACTAAGAGTGGGAAAAGGGAGACAGTAATTGAAAACCAAGTTCATTATAGGGGGAACTGTTTTCAAGATTGAAATCTCTTTTAGCAATCTTAAATGTTACATGTGATCTTCAGATAATATTAGCAACTATCAAATATAAATGATTCTACATGAATGTATTTTAAATACAGAAGAAACTGATGAGAATCATTTGGGATTTAATTAAATCTGATAGGTAATGTCTTAACCATGAAAATTACAACTTAGCTGTGAGGACATAAGCATTAATTAAGTTCTTATGAATACCTCTTTCAGCTCTGATAGCTGAAAAGAACTTCAAAGCACTAATTTTCACAAGATAACTATGAATGAAACCACATTTAGTAACTCATGAAATCACTAATTTTCTCAAAATATCCTATCAATCCCTGAGATAGAAAAGTTTAATTCCAATGGTTTGACTTAATAGGACAATCAGGCATCTAAGGGGATGTTTGGTTTGGATTTTCGAAACGACTCTAACACGAATTAATTCGAGTCTAATAAACATTCATCTAGTTCATCTTTTTGTAGAAATGATTCTACAATTAGAATTATAAAAAAAAAAAAAGCGAGAATTGGAAAATGATTCCAGATCCATTTCTAGATATATTTCAAATTTTTTGAACAAAATTGTTTTAAAGTTTGCATGGATCGATTGATAAATGTAGTGAGATTACCCCCCCAAAAAATGTAGCTCATTTTGCATGTGTCTATCTATCAAGTACGTTTTACAAAAAATGGTTACATCTTTTTAAGGTCACTCGAGTCTCACTCGACTGCCATACTACGGCGAGTGAGACAGATGAATCTCATTGCAAAATTGCTGTTAAGAGGATTCAACCCATGGCCTGCTGCAAGCCATCCGCACGAGGAATTGACAAAAATTAATAAATAACAAGTTTTAAACTTCAGAAGCCATTTCTTATAATTTGATTCTAAAAAAATACTTTCACGAATTTAGGAATTTTTTCTCAGCATCAAAAGCAAACGTTCCCTAAGAAGTGGGATACTTGGGTTCCAAAATTTTGAGCTCGGAAGCATCACTGGGGATTCTTTGCTTAATCAATCAAGATGTCTTAATAATGATTTAATGACCAAAATAATTATTAATTGGTCATAATAATGATAACAGAAGCGTGCCTCTAAGCCACAAAAGATCAGCTCAAGCAAATTTACCTACAACAAGCTGTTGCATGAACACAGATTTTTGTTGTTTCATTGGTAATTTCTCTTTTCGTGTGCATGCAGTTGATAAATTTGCTTGAGCTGATTTTGGCCATGAAAGGCTGTTTTATACAATTCACCACAGCTGTAGCAAAATTTGCTATAGCTTTTTGTAGCATGAATAAAAATACAAAGATCCAATGTTAAGAAACAAAACAATCCACATTAAAAGACAAAATATCTATGCTTTTGGTTCATGCTACAAAAAGGTAAATCAAAATTTGCGACAAGTGACATTCCTCAAACAATTCTATCCCAAGAATACAAAATTCAATGTAGTAGTCTTTGGAAGTATACGGTTAATTTCAAAGTCATGACGGGAAGATAGAAGGGAAGAACCCATCCTCCGTACAAGTGGCATGCAAGCTGATTGCGACAACGCATTGGGTGGGTACCCACACGGGTGTTGGGGATTTATGACAGCTTCTTTGTCATTTTCTATCTCACTGCAATGAATGTGATATGGCCATGAGTCATGACCAGCCCAGAGGGTTGGCAGTAGCCAGTAGGAGACTGAAGACTGAAGCACTGGATAGTAGGACTCAATCTCCCATATATATGCCACGTGTACGGCACAGTGAGGAACTTTCTCCCACTTGGTAGTTGGAACAGCCATCATCCTCATTAATGTGCGATTGTGAAGTGTGAAAAACCAAATCATCTATCTCAAGCCAAAAATATTTGGAAATTTTCTAATCAATAAACAAAGTAACATATACCCAGCAAATGTTCTGTGATGAAAATGCCTCTATAGTTGCTATGGTGAATTATAAATTCACACGTGTTATTTTTATAATAAAAATTCCAGAAAAGTATATATATATATATATATATATATAAAAGAGAGAGAGAGAGAGAGAGAGCGAATTTGAAATAATCTCCATTGGAAAAGATGTTGTGTATAGGATTTTTTGTCCAGTACACCATGAGACTTCACATGGAATAAAATAGGCACTCCTGAAGAGAACATCTACCCTCATCTCCATTTGAATGAGAAAGGTGAGTAAATGTTCTACTCCCAAAAATTGTGTACTCCCATACTCCCAAACACAAAGGCTGGGAAGTATAGGGTTAAAACCATAAAAACAGTCTTCAAAATAATAATCACATGCCAATCTTGTGTCTGGGAGCATTGAAGTAGACAATTTTCTGGTGTAGAACATTTGCTCCCATTGGAAATAAACAGAGCTGACAAGCTATTTTATTCATCCTTCATATTTACTTAATGCCTTCTATCCATCCTTTGGGTTAAAGCAGTAAGAAGAGACATGAAAGCTTGTGATTTAATGACAAATAACCTTAGAATGGAATGATGGAATAGGATTCACATGGATGACTCAAGATAATTGGTATAAAGCTGTTGTTGCTGTTGTACCCTTTATCCATCTGCATTATCTCGTCACATTCTGATTGCAGCTGGTGGGATATTTCTCCCTTTCTAATAGAGATTACTCAAAGTCATTAACCACAGTTTAGCAACTCTTGTGGTTAAACAAGCTTTTTTCTTATCATGTGTTGCATCATCCATGATGCAAGATAGAGGGATCCCAAGTCACTATCAATCAATCTAATAACTCTTAGATCCCCATAAGTCTAATTTAGCACGAAATTTATGAAAGAGAGAGAGAGAGATGGAAGTTATTTATGTACAATGATTTAGCAAACGTACAAGCAATGGCCCACCACCATCTTTAAGTAAGCTTATTATTAAGTTGGCCTTATCTTTTTGATAATGACGTGCATTACATTACACACTTATACAGGATCGATGAAAAACTATTTAGTACCATGAGCCAATCATAGAAACCTTATTTGATCAAATGAGCTGAGATCATCAGGTTGGTGGAATTTCTAATTTCTAGGTCATCATGACAACACCAAGAAGTGGGCCAAATAAATCCACTGGATGTGCTGGACCACTTGGGCACCCACCATAGTCATAGCTGATGGTCACACTTCTTGTTGTATACTAGGCTTTACACTAAAGCCCAAACCCTTCCTCCTCATAGAAACACTTTAGTGGGCTGGCCATAAAGAAATCCTGTCACTATCCATCCCTCTCACTGACCTCACCACCTTAACAAGATCCTCAATTTCAATTACAACTTCAGCTCTTCCTAATCCAATCCTACCTACATCCCCTAAACCCAATTAAATTAAACCAGTTATAATCATTTAAAAGACTTCAATTTCAATAATGAAATGATTATATTAATCTCACCATTATAGAAGTTGTTGTTTGTAGGAATTTTTCGATGCTCGTTTTCAATGAGACCAACACGTAAACATTGTTTTCCTTGAAGCTTTAGACCAAAAGGGCAAAGAAAGAAAAGAGAAGGAACATAATAAGATATGAATGATAATAGTCTTTGTCCATAGTGGGCATGTTCTAATGCAATTTTCTATTTCCATATATCTAATCTTTTACACGATTTCTATGTACATTTGTGAATTTTAATTAGATTATAGACTACTATTCCCACCTGCAACATGGTCTCCTATGTTTATTTATATATTTTCCAGTTTAAAATTTTCTAAACAGAGAAGTTACATTTAAGATAATGAAAGGAGAGGACTTTAAACTATTCATGTCGAGGTCCAATCCAACATGAACCATGTGTCTTGATTGAGAGAGGTACAAAAACTAATCCAAAACAACAGCTGATTCAATGTACAATAGTACAAGCAAAAGCATTCAAAAGTAATATAAGTTCACAATGTACATTGATTGGATTACATTGCAAAACAATCCAAAGCTCCCACATATCAGATAATTATTTAAAACCTGTAAAAAAAAAACAAAGGTTGTGTTCTTGCAAGGAAGTGCAACCTAGCATCTGATTGTTGAGGGCCCTACAGTCTCCTTCCCTGTTAAAACTCGGCACAATTAAGTTAACAAAAGCATTTGATCGTAAGACAATGCTTTACAAATATGAGAAGTAAGATGGATTCCATATTTGAATAGGCTACCTATAGATCTTAACTGCAGACTGTCTTGATTTCAGATTTCCCTAAATTTGCTTATTTGAATTGTTGTATTGTATTGGAGAATAAGCCTGTAGTTCACTTGGGAGAGGATGATATCCCCCCTCCAGCCTTAATAAAGAAAAAGCTACTATGAAGGTTTTTTAATCTATTTCAGTCAAGAATGATGTTGCCAAATATCACCCATACAGATTTCATGAGGGCCTACTTGTTAGTAGAATCACCATCATGGCAAAAAGATTTAAAACTAAAAGTATAAAAACCACCGCTAATAGTATTAGTGGTGGCTAAGGAACTGTCACTAAAAGTTGTGTCGTGGGTTCTTTTAATGACAGTTCTAGTGACAATGTCTAGGCATTGACACTGATAGTTAAGAGTTCTAGATTCAAAAAAAAAAAAAAAGAGTTAAAAGAGTTTTAATAACGGTTAACAACCTGTCACAAATTCCTAATTCAATCCCCCTTTAGTAGCAACCACAGCCACACCGCCACTTAAAGTTGTAAGAGTAACAATTACAACCATCACTAAATTATTAAACTAACATCTCTAATACATTAGCAGCGGCCACAACTATCACTAAAAGTTCAAAACTATCGTGTTTATTACATTAATGGCAGTCATAATCGCCATAGATTTGCATTAGCATCGGATATAAATTATCATGGCATCGGATATAAATTATCATTTAGCAACGGTCTTGACGACCGTTAATGGTTTATTTTATTTTTTAAAATATTACAATTTTTCTTTCAGGTGTATTTTTAAGAGGTATTTTTATCGGTACCTGTTCCTAATGAATAATATGATACATTCAAATTAAAAAAACACAAGTAATAAAACCATTTAAATATCCATTACGTGCACAAAGTTAAAAAAATCAAAATAATAGTATTACAAATAGAAATAAAGTTAATGTAGGAAGTACAACTAATGTGAAGTATCTATTTGACAACTTTAATGGATGAAAGAACAAGAAACACAACCCATCATCTCAATTCCTCATTCATTTCTTCCTCTCTTGATCTGGTTGCTTCTCTCTTTGCTAATCTCGTTACTGTCTCTGTCATTGAATTGGCTGTTGTCTTCATTTTGTTTTAATGTGTGGATATTGCTTACAAAACTGGACATAGGTTTTTTGCTCTTGCTGGCACCTTCACCACCTGAAGGATCAGTAGGATTTGAAGCTATAAAAGATTATAAAATATTGAAAATGAAAACATCGATAATATGTTTCAGCAAAAAAAAAAAAGACGAACAAAAAGGACATATATTGGGATAATTAATTATGTGCACCACCCCTATGATCAGCCATAACCTAAAACAATGTGGTGAATGGCTAAATTCTCTGAAAAGTTAAAACTGGTATAAGTATGATGTGATTTAAAAATTGTAGAAAAGGTCCATATATTAGTAGGTTACGATCCGAGAACTTGTTTTAGGCTGCAGTTCAATGAAGAACAGCTACAACTGGGTGCAAACAAGTCAGTGGGATATCAGGGCATTTTATCACCATAAGTTTTGTAAGAAGATATTCAAACCGATTGTCAAAAGTTTCTTCTCGTAAAGAAAACAACCAAGATACTCTAGCTCATTAACAGGGGAACATCCAGTGTAATAAATTAAAAAACGACACTGATTGGCAGAATTTTAAGGAGGGAGGGGGTGTTTACCTCCAATATGCCATTGAATTCCTTTGGTAAAATTGGAAGCTTCAGAGTAGTAACAAGCTTTATGGCACCTTTCACTAACTTCTCCAATGATAGAAGTCTCACAAATTCAGTAGCCCTCACAAGCTAATCACCAGAAATAATCATCATGATTAATCATGGCCAGTGAGGATCATTAAATTATATTCTGGTTTCTTTTAAATTCCTAAGTTCTGACCATTACAGCAGGCAGCTGTAAGCCTTAAAATGGATTTGTCAAGAGCCACTTCAATATTGAAAACATTATCATCCAGTGTTGTAGTGTCCAGACCAGCAGCAGCCATTTCTTCAATTCTTTCCTGAATCTGCAAGTTCAAATGTCTGAAAGACTCAGTCATAGACAAGCAAAAACATTTAGTTGTTGAAAAATGGAATAAAGACCATTTTCATAGAAGCACTTCGATGTAGATTTATCTATTCTTCTTTAGCTATTATTTTACGATGATATATTGCTAGACATCAAACCCATCATCCTCAAATTGATAGTAGCTCACCCCCTCCCCCCCTGGCAGGAAGGAAAAATACCTGACACTGACTCACATGCTAGTTCTCACATTATAAAAGAGAAGTAATATACCTATTAGAGATAAAGATTGTTCAGTATAAACTCATTTTCAAGATCAGCTGCTCCTTGATCAGACGATGCAAGAGGAAATGAAAGGCTCAGTAGAGTAAGAACTGGCTAGGGCAACACCTGAATAAGAAAAATAACATTTTGAGGATGTGGTTAATGATAGCTAAAGCAAAAGACGCAAAGCTAGCGAAGCATACTACCTATGGGAACAAATCAGGAGATTTGCAAACAATAAAGGGATGGTAGACTGCTCAGACGACCTCTCTTTACTAGCACTGCATATCAGATCTTGGTCAATTAAGGGATGGCAGACTGCACAATATATAATTAGAGAACCCCATGGACAAGAATCTCAATTATATGCCTAAATAGGACAATTGTAAACCTGAAGAGTGGAAGCCAACTGCCACCATATTGGTTGGTAAACACCCTCAGCACCCCCTACATGTTATGCGAATAAACTTAGATTCAATTAATAAGAAGCAAAGGTTACCAATAAAATAGTGATATGAGTTTGAAAAATAGAGTATAGCACACCTTAGAATCATAAATGCTTAGTTGACCTTCACTGAATCCAAACCATGTTAGTTGTGAACCAGGGGTCAAGGGCAGAGAACCACTGAGGGGTTGGGTTGCTTTAGAAATGTTATAAACTCTAAACTTTAGCATCTGCGTATCAAAAAGTAAAACCAATTAATATGGAAAAATAACATGAGATTGTGGTTCGAATCTAGCTGACCCTTTGATTCTTTCTCCACAAAACTCTAAACCCTTCGATTCTTTCTCCACAAAACTCTAGCGGCTAGGGAAAGAGGCAGACAACGGGAGTGGGTTGAACAGGCAGTGTTGGACGGGATGAACGAAACAAAATGGGCGCGAATAATTATAAAATAATTTAATTAAAGACACATCATCATTATAGCGGTTATATGAGAATCGCGGTTGATAATAAATTTTAGTCATTTTTAGTGGTTTTAGTGTGGTTAAACACATCACTATTAGTGACAATTACTTTAAAACCATCGCTGATAATAAATTTTAGTTTACTATCAGTGGTTCTTATTTAAGAATCACTGTTGATGGTGTGGCTAAACACGTCATTATTAGTGGTGATTATTGAAGAACCGACGCTAATAATAAATTTTAGCCTAATTTTTCATTTTTAGTGGCACTTGTTATAGAGCGCCACTAAAAGTGTCTAAACACATCACTATTAGTGGCGGTTTTATAAGAAATTTTAATGTCATCACCATTTAAATCGCAACTAAAAGTTGGCCAAACGCATTACTATTAGTGGTGGTTATATAAGAACCACCGCTGATAATAAATTTGAGTGTCACTTCCATTTAAACCATCACTAATATTTTATTTTTAGTGGCACTTATTAAAAAATGCCACTAAAAGTGTAGCTAAACACATCACTATCAATGGTGGTTATCATATAGTCGCGGTTTCTTTATAAACCGTTACTAATATTTTCTTTTAGTAGCGATTGTGAAAAATTGCAACAAAAAATGTATTTTTCATGAGAATTAATGAAAATTATTGTTGGCCACTACTAATAAACTATCACTAAAACATAGTTTTTTTTTGTAGTCAATTACTTGTGGTATAAGTCCTGCAGTATGATACGACAAGCTAAGTGTTCGAGTGGCTGCACTAAAAATATGTAAATAAATAAAAATACAGTTTGCTCAGCCATTGTTATTAGAACTAGCCCATCAATCACGATATGTTTCCAGGGTTCGACCAAAAGATATTATTTTATATATATTCAACCAGTTGCAATAGATATAATCCAATTTTCTGCTCGCTCACACGTAAGAACGTTCTTTTTAAATAATTTTTAATTGATTCATTACAGATTAATTTAAGGGTCGTGGTGGCTCCTCAAGGTGAGCAAAGACGATTCAGAACTAACCATTATATTTTAAATTATAATTACACAAATTATCCCATCTGACCGTTGGTTTGTCTCTCTCCTTATGATAAAGACATGAGATCCGAACTCTCAAATAATGAGATAATTTACCAATTCTCTGTCTACCACTCTTTCTGCAACGTAGCTTAAATTAGATGGATTAGTAGGTTACAAAATGCCATTTCTACAAAACCTGCATTTCTATGGATGATGATTATATGACTCCTCCTAATCTCCTATGCTAATTGTGTATGAAATCATGCAAATGCAACTTCCCATGATCAATGTCAGATGGGAATAATTGTATTGATGGGAACCTGTACTTTTTTTAGTAGGGTCACTTGGTCCCACTACCGACATCCCTGCACTACCATTGCCTGGGGTGGGGCTGAAAAAATTAGGTGCAAATGAATTTCACGCAAATGGTGCAAACAGCACCAGGGTGCTGACACATCAGCACTGAAAAGTGATAAACATGCCCCCAAAAAGTGTAAATCACTTTTCGGTGCTGATGCATCTGCCCCCTGGTGCTGTTTGCACCTGTTTGCACAAAATTCATTTGCACCTAATCCAAGCCCGAGGTGGGGGGACAGACGTCAATGTAATCCATTGAGGAATTGCTGGCCAGGGGGTTTGAAACCTCTCCCTTGGAGAGTCCAATGATGGCGTGGGACCATGTACTTATTCCAATCCAATGGTTGTCAAATGACGTGAGGTCGGGCTCGTGGAATCATGACTCTACTTTATGTCTTAATCACTCTTCTTCCCTTTTTTTTTAAGGACCATATGTCTTAATCACTCATGTTCTTTCTATCCAAGTTACTAAACAGTTGGGTAGCTCTTGACTACGTTACAACACAAAACTTGCACTGATTAGATGGCTTACAATGGTTAATTGTCTTAAATGTAGACACACCTTAGAACACACGCACCCACATCTAGTTAATTGTCATGAAAAACAACCCCTTAGAATGTGATTAATCGTATCAGATTGAACCCCATAAAACAATGGATGGTGTAGATTGAATCGTGAATAGAGGTGGGAATAAAAAAGATAGTGTGGAGGTGGATCTACAAAATCATCATTCCTAATACTCTAATACTTTGCCAGCTGCTATATTGGTCGTATTTGGAAAGAACTTATAATTTAGGGAATATCTGGTGGCCCCGTTAGCTATGTGGTGCCAGGCTGCCAGCCATGAAGATAAATACCAATCAACTAAGTTTGTCCAGACCAAGTGGAGGGCTACCTGACTTCAATTTTCTATATCCACTGAGCTACCTTCATTTACCCTTCGATTTATCATCTTCCATTATCACATGATCAATATTTTTTCCTTGTTGTTTTTTGTTAGGGAGGGGGTGGAGTTGAAGGCTAAAATGATAACTGTGGGTCAACTCAAGATACTATGAATAACATATACAATATTTATTATAAGCAAATGGCATAATAATAATAATAAAAAAATCAGTGGGTTATGGTAACTATAAGAAAGACTATAATTACTTGTACCCATGAGGCCATGAATCTATAGTTACAAGTTAACCAAGTAATGGTGATCCATAAAAGTTTTTTATTTTTATTTTTATTTTTTCATTTTCATTGCCCATTTGTTAGTAAGATTTGTCTTGATTCAACTCTATAGACAGCTCATTCCAACATAGTCCTAACCCCACACGTTGTCCCATAAATTGCCCCCCTCCAACCCTTCCCTATTCACCACTCACCAACACTATCTCCATGGCTTCATCTGCTTTAGCTGCCATTCTTCTATCTCTCACAGCATGTCTCTTCCTCATCATCACTCCTCAAGTTCAAGCCCAGTCGGCTCCGGCCCCGGCACCCCCCGGCCCAATCAATCTCACCGGGATCCTTGATAAGAATGGGCAATTCACAATCATCATTCGCCTCCTGAAGACCACCCAGGTTGGAACCCAGATCGAAAGCCAGCTCAACAGCTCTACCCAAGGCATGACAGTGTTCGCTCCGACCGACAATGCCTTCAACAATCTCAAGGCTGGCACACTCAATGGACTCTCAAACCAACAACAAGTTCAGCTAGTGCTGTACCATGTGTTGCCTCAGTTCTATAGCTTGGCCATGCTTCAAACCGTGAGCAACCCTGTGAGGACTCAATCAAGTAGCCAAGATGGTGGAGTTTTTGGTCTCAATTTCACTAGTACTGCCAACCAAGTGAATGTCTCCACTGGTATGGTCGAGACCCAACTCAATAATGCTCTTGCAAAGGACTTCCCCTTGGCAGTCTACCAGGTGGATAAGGTGTTGTTACCTGTGGAACTATTCGGAGCAAAGACTCCGGCATCGGCTCCACCGCCTTCAACAACCCCCGCCGAAAAGTCCCCGGTATCAGCTGGAGAGCCATCTTCATCAGAAGACAAGTCGGGTTCAAGTGGGAGGAATGTAGGGATGGGTTTGGTCATGGGCATTGGGTTGATGTGCCTGGGAGTTCTCTGGTGAGGCAAAACGGATGAAAATTATGGTTTTTTAAAGGGGTGAGTCTTGCTTGGGATTTGGCATTTGTATCTACATCTGAATCACTTGTGTTTCTTTTTATTGTTTTTGGTTCTCTTTTCGGTACTTTGATTATATTTGTAACTTTATATGAGTTCCATTGTTTGGCTTTAATTGTTTGTTATTTGTTACTTGCTATGAGTTCCAATCTTAAAGCTAAGCCTCTCTCTCTCTCTCTCTCTCTCTCTCTCTCTCTCTCTGTCTCCGTGGGGTATGAAACAGATATTTCCATCTCTTTTGTTGGAAGTTAAAATAATGCATGTGGTTGGATTTTAAAATGAGTTAGGAGGCGAAATACACATACCAATGTGTTGGACGAAACCCAATTAATGTAACCAAACTCATTGGTTGACCCCCTTAACCATAGATGACTTTGAATAGTAATTTAATCTCACCTCAATTCTTAAGGAATGGAATATGAACAGAATTGTGGTGGCGCATGGTCCAAGAGAGAAGGAAGCTTACCATGTGTCCAACTCATTCACCAATCCATTTTGAAGATGAGATCCGATCCAATCTAGTGTTGACTGGACGAGATAAATGTTTATTAGCAATGGCATGCAATCACGTCTGAATGTTGAAAGGGGCAACATCCGACGAGGGCATTTTAATAAGTATTAATGGGTTAACCATACAAGATTTTTAGACTTTGAATAATAAACATTCCGGAATCCAGATGCCCTCTAACATAGGTGGCTGTGGCATGGCCTCTCCTCAGGGGAGAGTTCACGGGTCGCAATTTGCAATATTGGTTGGGTCTGATATCAAGTGCGACACCCCCCTGATGGGACACTCAGGAGGGGGAATCAAAAACCTCCAAAAAGTGAATT
>JAOXJP010060382.1:0-15688 GCA_025762735.1 Platanus orientalis | reverse complement strand
GGATAAAGTAGGTGATACATGGACACTACCTTTTCCAGAGATAGAGAATAGTGTTCTATCAGCAACCTTGACTTTATCCCTAACTGAGCTGACAGAATAAGAGGAGAATAAAGAGGACCGACCTGTCATATGATCAGATGCCTCGGAATCAAGTATCCAAGACTTTGAGGGAGAGGGCGAAGCATGGAAAGCGGTGGCATGGGTACCTAACTAGGTTGAGGCAAAAGATGAGCTAGAAGTAGAAGGAACTGTCATGAGCTTTCTAATTGAGACATACGTTAGAGTAGCTTACCAATCTTATCTTCAGAAATTGTAATCATGTGTCTGGGCATTTCACTGTTAATAGTAGACATCGGAACAGAGAAGGTAGCATCTACATCAGACTGATATGATGTGGCAAAATTAGCTCGCATGCCACTAGGTTGGTTGAATTTTTTAGGGCGCCCTACAAAATCCTAACAATGCTCCTTAATATGCCTCATTTTTCCACAGTGAGTACATTTCAGCTTGTCTCTATCTATGGGACCAGATCTCCAACCCCCTTTATCTCGGTCATCAAATGAGGATTTATAGGGTGTTTTTTACCTATCCATTTGCATTCCTTTGAATAGCTGAAGTAATAATCCAAGCAGAACACTCAGTAGTGGATGGAGAGTATTGTTGCATAACACTACGTCTGCTATCTTCACTTTGAAGTTTGAACAAAGGCTTATACTTCATTCAATGAGGGTAGAGTGTCATGACTAAGGGTATGAACTCTCACTAGTTCAAATTCAGCATTCAGACCTGCTAGGAACTCAAAAATGCAAGTTCGCTCCACCTTTGCTTTTTAGGCTACAACATCTTAAGAACACATAGGTCTATAAATCTCATAATGGTCTAACTCTTCCCACATACTCCGAAGTGCAGCAAAATAAATGCCCAATCTTTGCTCCCCCTAGCGAAGATGAGCCACCTCTTGGTTTAACTAATAGACCCACACAAAGTTCTTAACTTGAGAATATGTTTGGGTCGTAGAATCCCAAATCTCTTTTTCCGTTTTTAAGAACAGAAAACCACTATTGATTGAGGGCTCCGTTGAATTAAGGAACCATGACATCACTGTCAGATTCTTCGCTTCCCATTTGTTATAGGTTGGAGTGTTAAGAATAGTAGACTCAACGACTCAACCATTGATGTACCCAAGCTTTCCTCTGCCACCAATATACATTCGTGCTGATTGAAACCATTCCAAATAATTCTTCCCATCAAGTTTTACAGAGGTGATTTGTGCTCTAAGGTTGTCGCCTTGGATACCTACAAGTGATTGACCTGTCGAATTTCCCTAGACCACACTAGGGGATTCCACTTCTGACATCTTAAACAACACAAATAAGTATTATGTAGAGTATATTTCTAATAAAAAAAACTCACAAAGGCTGTAGCAACATCTAAGGCACCTCAAACACTTGTATCACATGGGGACATGAGGGGACACACACTTTAGCAACACCATCCCAAAAAAATTCACAAAGAGAGAAGATACCAGGGTTTGTCGGAATATGTCTAGAGGTAGAGAAGGGGTCTTGGCAACACTGAAAAGAGATCTATGAATGTAGATCTGATCTTGCATAGTACTTACTGTGCTTCAAACGTAACGTAACGAAGAGGAGCTGGCCGAACTGCTGACAACTCCCTCAAATCTTTACCAAACTTCACAAACTCAGTCTCAAACGGTAGATCACACAAAAATGACACGTCCTCTTGTGATTGATGCAAGAAACACCTTTGATTTGATCAGATCGAGTCTTTTTCTAAAATCGGGCCCTAGTTTCGAACTGAAAGAAAAATGCTTGAAACCCATTCCAAGCATCAAAAAAATCCGAAAAAATAACCAATAAATCTAGCATGGGATTTTGACCAACCTGCAGCCCTCGACCTGTTTTAACAGTCGTACGGCCATGCTGATGCCAGTGTCCGTACAGTTGATGTCAACCCTGCTTCTGGCTCTCTTCTAGTGGCGAAATCTTCCTACTCTAATACCAAGATAAAATTTAAAGAGGGAGAAACTAGAGAGAGAAAAGAGAGAAACAAGAAAAAAAAAGGAACAGAAGAGACTGGAGAAAGAAGGGGAGAGATCGTAGATTGATTGATTCGCTTATACAACCCTCCCTTTTATATTAGGTGGATTATATGAGTAAAATACTCATATACCCCTTAAGCATATAAATAGTTATTACAAGTGTACCCTTACATCCATTATACCTCACATTCCAATATCGTGGGCCTGTTTCATTTCCCTATTGTGAGTATGAGAAGCGCACAGTGCTAGATGTGAGGTACTGTTGGGTTGCACTGTTGTGGTGTTGTCTGGACATCAGCCAAGTGACGTAATTGTTGTTTACTCTCTGAGTTGCAGTGTTGGTGGTATTTGGCAGTAATGAACTTGGGTTTGTGATAGAAGTCCTGTTTTGCTGTAAAAGTCCTGCAGAAGAAAAAAAAGGAGGAGCTGTGTGCTCCGAGTTCTTCTCAGCCCTGTTTTTTCAATGTTCTTTGAAGGGTAATGAGTTCTAATTTCTAAAGGCTCAGATCCTTACCTGCAGTATTATGTTGATTGTCTTCTGAAGAAAATACTAATTTTCAGCTCTTGATCGTGGAATATGGAGTCTCTCTTTGGTTGAATGAACTCTCTTGAGTAAAGCATAACGCAGCATATGATTGGGTATCTCTTTATTGCTTGATTAGGGATTTGAGACAGTGTATCAGGGTGTGCATTGTGACTGGTATTCAAAAGGTGTGATCCTCTATTGTATGTGGTGATACACATTCAAATGCAGTGACATAAACTATGTATGGAGAGTGTTATCTATTGGCAACTAAAGTGACCGGTGTAGGTGCTGTTTAGTACAGTGCTTGTACAGGTGACTGGTTGGCAGTTGTTTTTTTGGGGGGCTGTTTTGTGCAATTGCAATGTACAAAACTCAGTTACCTGAATTAGGAAGTTGTCATATTTCCCGGGGCGTGTTATTGAAGAACTGGACTATATAGTCCCTTGCTGTATTGTGGTTGCTCAAGCCTTCTGATTGGCAAATTGAGATGATAGTTGGAAGTGGTTGCTTGAAGTTGGATGGTTGTAACCTTTGAGGAAAACTTTTTGTGCCGCTTTGTGTATTTGGAGGTAGTGGAAGTTCATGATACTGAGTAAAACTGTATTTTAGCAGATCTCTATTATGTTAAACATAACTTGTGAAGAGAGAGAATCCCTCCAGAGCCTTGTGGCACAGATACAGCATGCCTAGCATCTCTCTGGCTCTCTGCCTGTTTTTCCATTTCAGCTTCTTCTCATAGTACCTCACTCAATCAATTTTGGATCACTGATTCAGGTGCTACAAATCATATGACTGGTATCCCATCTCCTTTTTCATCGTATCATATCTGTTCAAGCCGAAACAAGGTTTGGATAGCCAATGGGTCATATTCCCCTATAGCTGGTAAAGGGAATGTTTCTGTTACTTCCAATATGCTTTTGTCATCTATTTTACATGTTCCCAAGTTTACTTTGAATTTAGACTATTAGTCATATCACCAAATCCTTGAATTACAGTGTTACTTCTTTCCTTCTTATTGTATTTTTTAGAATGGTGCGGAAGAAGGTGATTATTAGGAGATATGAGAAAGATGGTCAATATCTATTGGGTGTTTTACCACCTAGTGTTGCCCCAGTTCAACAACTCCCAATGAGGTAAGTAAATGCCTATAAATCATGTTTTAATGATTTGCTACAATGACACAACTGTATTGGCCACCCTTCATTATCCTTGTTACAACACTTGTTTCCTCAATTTCATTCTTCTCTTGGTTTCTAATTTGAACATTGTGAATTAGCCAAACATTGTCTTTTTGTTTATCCTGCTAATTAGAATCGAAGATTGGTTCCATTTTCTATTAAACATTTTGATGTACAGGAACCAGACCCTACTGTTTCTATGTCTACCTATTGGTGCTTTGTTACCATTGTGGATGACTTTTCTTGAGCCACTTGAGTTTAGTTGTTGAAGAATAAAAATGAAGTGTTTTTATCTTTTAAATCCTTTTACAAAATGGTAGTGGCTCAATTTGATGCCAAACTACATACCCTTTGGTCTAACCATAGAGGTAAGTATGTGTCTGACAGTCTTCTTATCTTGATGAGTTTAGCATTGTTCATCAGAACTCCTGCCTAGGCACACCTGAACATAATGGGGTGGCAGAGAAAAAATCCGCATCTTTTTAAGATTACTAGGTTCTCTTATTCACCATGCATGTGCCTAAGCCTTATTGGCATGAAGCTCTATAAGTTCCTGCCTACTTGATGAAAAGGATGTCCTCTCATGCGCTTGCTTTTAAATCTCCAATTGAGCTACTCTCATCATCCTCTCAGTTGTTTCCTATTCTTCCAAAGACTTTTAGTTGTAATTTTTTTGGGTCCATGTGCCTAAGTTTAAGAGTATGAAATTCGATCATAAAGCCCTTAAATGTGTTTTCCTTGGTTATGCCACGAGTCAGTAAAGGTATGGGTGTTATCATCTTCCTACTCGTAGATGGTTTGTATCCATAAATTGACATTATTTGAATCATTTCCCTTCTTTTCTTCACAGCAGACATTTCTTCAAGGGAAAAGATATAGTATAGAGATGTCTTCTCCGTCATTTACCATTGCCTATCCCTTCATATTCATTTGATGGCAGTAATAAAAAGGCAGATGGTGTTAACAGTCAAGGGGAGATTGAAAAAGGCTGCAAAGAATTGAAGGTGTATGTAAGAACACAAAATAAAACCAAAGACAAGATTGCTACTCATGTTCTCTACCAAGAAGCTCTTTGGATTCTCCTGACAAAGGTACCTCTCTTTACCATTCTCATTCTTGAGATGTCCACGATGATTCTTCTTCTTCGTTTTTCTTCATAAAATAAAGTTTTCATTAAAAAAAAAAAACAAATCGTGTGCGGTAAGTCTTGTAAAAAAGTGTGTATGGCAATCTTTACAATGAGATCTATGCACTCATTTGAAAGCAATAAATCAAGTTCGGCTGGATCTTCACTTGTTCCAGTTTAGAGCTCTATGTAAGCAACTCAGTGCTGGTACTAACCGAACACTTAAAACAGTGATTCTTCTCTTTAGCTTAAAGTTAGGCCAAAGGCCAGCACTTTCATGTATCAAGCATTAGACTCAAGCCAAGGCCCAACCTACAGCTTGAAAGTGCAACCCAAAACAAATCCAAATCCGTCAAGGTTTGAGTGCTCATCAGGTTGGCCCAGCCTACTTGTAACCCCTAATTAAATAAAACTTTTGTGGGACTATTCAATATTTGATAAGGTTATTCATTTAAACGCATAGAAATAAGTACAATTTTTCTTTCTTCAAAAAAGATGCATTAATGCAATATTTTAACAATAAAAGCAGGAGGTATAAACAATGTCTTACAAGTAGCCAAATAAAAAAATTATCCAAGAAAAAAAGTAGCCAAATAAAAAAATGGGATGTCATTAATCAGAACACATCCCACACTAAACTAAATGTTTATATGGAATTCCATGTGTTATCAAATTCTATTAATGCACACTAATGGGAACATGGTAACAGTTCTATTGCAAAAACAGCTTGATGGAAGGATGCATATAGGAGATCTGCTTCATTTAATTAATTAATTAATTTACTTATTCTTTTGTTCATATTATGCTCTACTTCCTAGACTTTTATCTTACCCATCCAATGACTCTTTCATTTAATTCAGTGTCTTCAATCTTGATAAAAAAATTACAAGACAAAAAAGAAAGAAAAAGTCAAGAAATAACTGATTATACCAGAGCAATGTCAATGCTAGTAACACGAAGTAGCTCATCAGGACAAACAAGATACCCAAAGAGAACCCATTCCCGATAGGAAGTTACATTTGCTAAATCTTGAGCCCTCTGCAGAAAAAGATGAGACAAGAAATACAGTGAACAATTAAAATGGCACCCTCATGTCCTCACTTGAAAAGGTTGAATGAATTATGTAGCAAGTGAATGACAAATTAACAACTTTGGGGGTACACAAGAAAAAACACTACCATTGGGTGAGCAGAATTGGTAAGTATGTCCGGATATCGAGGATGAAATGGACTTAAAAACCCCTCATTTCTCAGCTTCTTGGTATCAGTAGATAGAAAAATAACGGGGCCCACAGCCTCCAAAACCTGGAAAGGAAATTTGGGACTTCCAACCATAATGTATCATTCTACCAAACAGCTACAATTGAAGATTATGCTTGCGGTAAAAATATTAAAAATAGTGCTACATCTTAATGTCATGATCAACCAACATTTTTCAAAGTTGCATGCAAGTTTCAAATATCTAGGCATCTTCCTTAAAAATATTTATAAATAAATGTTGAAACATATTAAGTATATTAACTCTAACCTCTCCTACAACCTTAGGGTTTTAGGAGAGACGGTTAATTGCTTTATTTAAGATGGTATCAGAGCCGGTTTTAGGTCGCGAGTTCAAATCTCCCCATGGATGCAATTATTCTCCTGGAATATCTGTCGATGGACTCACACCTTGCTCCCCCGCATTCATTGTCCAGGAGTGTCCCTCCTGAGAGGGAGTATTGGAATATATTAAGTATATTAACTCTAACCTCTCATACAACCTTATGGTTTTAGGAGACGGTTAATTGCTTTTTTAAGACATTCATGTAGCCGACCCCAAATAGTTGGGATAAGGCTATTGTTGTGTTGTAACATAAAATTCTCAATTCACGATAATTCTCAAAATATCAATATTTGAAATATATCAGACAAAATATCCTCAATAATCTGTCCAAAATATGTAATTTAGTTTATTCCTTTGATTGATACTTCGGACCCTTTTAAATGAGAGATTTTGTGTGAAGTTTTGACAACCTTTTTTATTTATTTATTTTGAAATGTATTCCATTATAATTGCTACTAGTTCTACTTGGTTGAGGTTTATGTTGAATTTTTGGCCATAGAGAAGCAAAATTAACCAGTATGACCAAACATTAGGGAAAAAAATTGTTTTGCAGGATGAAGACCAGGAATCAATGGTGATGTCAAATAAAGAGGGACAGAAATTTTTGTGTTTCTTGCCCAAGGTTGAGAAAACTAATTCTGGGAAGTCAGTCACTCAACAGAACACTAGCAGCATGATTATGGAAACTGAGAGACGGGTTAAGTTGAAGACACCAGATGAGTTGCTTGAAGTGTTAAGGGAAGGAGGATGCTTTATTAGAGTGAGGGTCTATAACCCAAAGCTGTCTTAGCTATGTCCATTATTTTCTTGAAAACCTTTTTGATCTAAGAGTGCTTAAACAACAAAAGCTTCATTTCATTCAAGAAGTTAAATCTGCTGTGAGAAATTATATAAGTATATTTTTATGTATCAAATACACCATTTTGCATTCACTATCAACTGTTTTAATTGTTGCCCTTTGTCTCATGCAGCAAGAGGGTTGGTGGTCATATGAATTTTGTTATCAGAAGAAGTTGCGGCAATTTCATTTGGAGGATGATAAGGTACTCTAAAATGCCTTTTTAAGTGTGAACTCTGTGAGTTAGCATGAGGCCATCCTTTTGCCACAGAATTATCACTAAAACATTGGGAAAGTTGGAAGAGATACTGCTTATGTTATTGAAGGAAAATGTTCCAATAGATCATGCATGAGATAGTTTGTTCTATGGTTTATTAGGATACCATAACAAGGGTTCTGTCTATGGTCTGTTTTGTTAATGCATGCAGATAGATTGTCTCTGTTGTATTCCAGGCCGCACAACAAAATCTGTGCGCAAGTTGTGTGCATGAACCAGGGTGCAGACACATCAGCGCCAAAAAGTGATAAGCGTGCCCCCAAAAAGTGTAAACCATTTTTTGGTGCTGATGCGCACAAGTTGAGCATGGATTTTGTGTGCACAAAATCTGGACTCATTCCAGGTTCTTGGTACTTTATCAGCATCATCTACATACATTCAAATACTTCTGTGCAGTGCATGGATAAATAGATAACTATGCATGCAATTCCTTGTATATACAAACTAAAAAATATTGGACAAATTTTAGGTCTGATAGTAAGCAACTATATTTATTTGGCAACTGAGCATTGCTTTAAGACAAGTTGAAGAAAAGTAGGAAAGAATATCTGTACCATTGAGAAACAATGGAAGATTAGATCTGATAAGAGTTCAATTCTCGTTCTCCCCTCATGCCTGATAATATGAGCTTGAGTCTTCCTCCGTACCTCCCTGGAATGTCTTTGTAATGGCTCTGTTAAATGCCTCATTTCAAATAGAACCTCTAGTGGTTTTATTAAATTCAACCATATCCCAGTTCTTTTCATTCGATGTCCCTTGTAAAAAGATATGCACAATCTGATAAGCCACCTGTTCTAACCTGTTTTGCGATTTTGTTGTACCTTGTTACTCATAATATTTTTCTGTTGCTATTATTTAAATTGTCCCTATTGGGGTTTGTAATATAGAGTGTATTTATAAAAATTTTCAGTAAGTACTACTGGTACAAAATAAATGTTCTGTCCAGGATTTGGTGTCCAGGACACCGGGGGACTTCACATGCAATAGGATGGGCAGAGGTTAGATGGAATTTTAAATTCCCACCCATTTTATCCAATTTGACGTCCTCTGGTGTCCTGAACCCCAAATCCTGGACAGAACATTTGCTTTCATACTAGTATTACTCTATTGAATATATTTTCGACTTTTGATTTGTTCTACTTAACTAAAATTCTGAAATCTGATAAGGTGGTGATCACCTTTCCCTAAAAAGAGTTGGTCAGAAAACATTCATCAACAAATAAATCAAATTAACCAAAACCTTGTAGAAAAGATCTGACGTTTTGGCCCACAAAGGAAACATGGAGAAAAAAAATAAAAAATAAAAGCTGTCTTAAGTTCAACCAACAACTTGGTATGGGTCATAAAAACCATACTTGACTGTAAGTTCGACAAAATGCGAAGAGTACTCAAATTGAAAACTTGTTTGTTAAAGGAAACCATAGATGTGGTAACCAACACAATAGTGTACCATGTCACCTGTCATGGATGGTATATCTCGCAGCTATGGATTGGTGGGTTTGGTCTTGTTGGGGAGAGCCATCATATATTAAAGTCTAAAAATGGATGACCAATAAAAGATTAACAAAATGAGATGATTGTAGTCATCCAATCTGTAATTCTTATCTTTTATTTATTTTTTATTTTTTTTACTGGGATTGAACCCATACAACTCCGATCTATGTTGATCTTTTCCAGGATGGTTCACCCCCAAATTTTGACAGTTGAAAGGAATATAGAGTGCATGATCATTCATGAGCATGCATAATGTAATTGAAAATTTCAATTTGGTATTGCATTTTTTACAGGTTGTTCAAGAGTTTATTTTAGGCGTATATGATGCCGAATCCACAGCTGCTTTCAACCAAAACCTCTCTGATGTATCTACATTGAAAGATCCTCGCTCGAAGGATGCTTCTCAAAGGTATGAATTCCTTGGTGTTAGTGGAGCAGAGATAAGTTTGAGAAGATAGTGATTATCCACATCACATGTTTTATGTAGGTATCATGCTCATCAGTATACGAATGGAACCTTATGTGATCTCACAAATCAGCCTCGAGAAACTGAGGTATAACACTTTGACTTTCTTTAATCACATCTCGACATTCTCACACACACACCCATGTGTGTGTGTGTGATGTATATTGTTTTACTTTTTTCTACTTTTATCTGCAGGTGAGATTTGTATGCTCTGAACCCAGAGTTATGATTAGTTCTATCACCGAGCTATCCACTTGCAAGTATGCACTCACAATTCAATGTCCAATGCTTTGCAAGCACCCGTAAGCCCCACTCTCTCCTTCTCTCTCTCTCTCTCTCTCTCTCTCTCTCTCACTCAAAGAGACATAATGAATTGGTAGCCTTAGACTTTTATTTTAATTTTATGTTTGGGGTTTTATTTTTATGAGTAGCTTGCATGTTTTATTATGTGCTTCTGTACCCAGTTAAACATTTAAATCATTTCATTGTGTGGCCTTGCAACATCTCAAGTTCAAATTCCAATTTGTACATCAGTAGGACAATAGCTTCTTTTTCTAATGGCGGTAAGATGCATTTGAAGGGTGGTATTTCGTAAATCTCCTCATTGCAGGAATTCCACACTTCCCAAATCTTCTGTTCAACATCTGGCCCATTTTATGCACTGGGACATTCAATCAATGGGCCAAATCTTGTATGGACCAAAGCTCTGACATTGTACTGATTACTCATTGTCACATTTATTTCAATCCTAGTACGATCACATTTAACATTTTTCTTTTGACGGTCACCTGTGCCTGCTTTTGGGCCATGGCCAATCAAGAGGTGGAGTGACCTAATGGTGTTAATGGATGGGAATGCCCCACAGCCAGTTCTATAAAATGCGCTTCTTAATGAAAGCCAAAACTATGATGCCCTGCATGTGAAGATGTTCTAGTCAAAGGACAGTCCCAATCAGGACTGTCATTATAAATCTTCCTATTAGCTAATATATCTTTCTCTTATTACCAAAGAGAAAAAAGACAGTCCCATAGCACCATAGCACAGCATTCTTGTCACTAGTGAACTAGGATGTACTTTTTCTCATTAAATTTCAGTATTGTAGCATATTGTGCTAGTACAAACTCTCCCTCTGTTTTTGCCTTATTACAGCAAGTTATGGTTTTGTTACCTTAATAGGAGCAAAATCTAAGTCTTGCATGGTTGCAGAAAATTTTCTTTCCTGGTCAAGGTGGAAGTTTGTCTGACTCTGTGCTGGGGAATTTAACTCTGCAAAAATCCTCCCCACAAAAAGATGCGTTTTTGCATTTATTTCACGGCACTCTGAAAATGCCTGTGTACTGAATGAGGAGATACTCATCCAATGAAAATTTTCGTTTGTACCTGCAACCAAACATGACTTACATGTGTGTAATGCCTTTTATCATTTTTACATTCTGATTTTTGTCTTTGTGTTACAGCATGTTTCAAGAGGAGAGACCGGTATGGCACACAATCAACTGTAACAAGCTTCCCAAGGACTCCAGAGATGGAGATGTGGACGACAGCATCAAAGACAAACCTATAACCATGGTCACAGATATTGAAGTTCCAGCTGATTATGATTCAGAACAATATGCAACATGAACATTTGTATGCATGTGAACTTTCTCCTTATTGACTCTGGGAGCATGCAGGACGAAAGTACTATGGTATGGCTTCACATTGTTCTGTGACTCCAATTCCGTAGATGATGGATCTCAAATCAGTTCTTGTGTAATTTCATTTTCTTTCACATCTTGCTTCCAATCACGTTTTGCAACTTTGGAGTATAATGTCTGCAAAACTACTGCAAGATTCACAGAATACAAACAACATTTATACTACACTTCATACTTGATTTCCCATTGTACCCTTGCATTTCAGGTTTATTAATTTACAGGCACTTTTATCGTAAACAGCATGCACCATGCATTTGGAGTCAGACCATTATTCGAGGAATCCTATGTAAATATATTGTGTTGGATCCACTGATGACCCTTAGCTTCACCGGTTAGAGACATCCCCAAAAATGGACCAATGTACCCCAGCATGAGCTGAATCTTTGTTGCGTTGTTTGGCCTGCTCTGCCCCATGCCTTCTAGGTCTTAGGTGGGGCTGAAAATAAAAGAGGAAAAATAGCAAAATAGGGTCACTAAGACGTGTAAATAACTCTGTGAGAGACTGGGACTTGAATGGCTGGTGGGAGAGAGGCAACATCGCATACAACTGGAACTGGGAATATAGAGGGAAACGGTATTGACTAGTTCAAGATTATAATGAGAGTTAGATCCAGCATATGACACTTAAACTCAATGAGGGTGCACAACCTTAAGTCAATAAACTAAAAATCTTGGGGCAGTTTACTTGTAAGTATACAAGTGCTGTAGTACTTCACTAAGTCAAATTCATATATATTGATTTATGTAACAAAAATTGGATTATGAATGAGAAAAAGAGAAGAAAGGAAAGATATGCTTTCCACGTTATACTATAGAACAAAAACAATTTGAAAATAAAATAACAATATTAAAAAGAACTAAGTTTTAAGGATCCATTTAATAATTTATATTATTATTTTGGATCAATTTATTATAGTTAGAATTGAATGAAAAATCTATCTAATCGAAAGATCACATTATTAAACCAATTATAACATTCACATAAGAAAAGAATTGAAAATTGAAAATAACTACTCACTTTTTAACAAGTCACAAGATTTTCTAAGCATTTAATGTATCCGTAAATTACAATAAATTAATTTTTTTTTAAAACTTATAATAATATACTAAACAAAATCAATTTATTTAGTTGGAACATATATCACAGTAAACTTCAATTGTTAATTCAAAATAACATCGTGAATTATCAAACTTAACCTCTAACCTTAGTTAGAACCTTAACCAACCATTCTTACGACAAAAACCATAAAATAAGACTCAAACCTAATCCAAAGGAGTAGCGCAATTGGCTAGGATCACGCCTTAGGAAGTGAAGGTTTGGAGTTTGAAGCACGTCCCCTTTGGGCTAACTTGTCTAGGCGTAAGAAACCCAATTTATTTGGTGCATGGGAGAGGTAAGGAGTCCACATGCCCCAAGGACATAGTCGGGTACTCTAAGAGGCCTGAATTCCTTGACTTGTTTATCAAAAAAAAAAAAAAAATCTTAAAACCTAAAAAATTAGAAGAGAAGAGAAATTAAGTAGTGATATTTCCGTCCCTTGCTATACCCCTCTTATTGAGAAAAAGTTGATAAAGATTCTTAGTCAAAAGATCCCCAAAATTTTCTAATTACCATCCTGCCAAATTTGTTCAAATTTGTATGCTATTTTTTACCCTAAAAATATTTGTAAGACAACAATTTATTGATCTTCAAATTGTCTTTCCAATGCATCTAATAATGCCTCAATCCAATATACAAGTCAAAAATTATGGTCAAATTATCAAGATTGTTTTAAAACTTTTTTCATAGGATTTTTAAATTAGACTTAGAATGAAGATATATATTTTTTTCAGTGGATCTCACACGGTTTTGATTTGGTTGATTAATGTTTGATCTAGTTTAACCTCTAAATATCATTTTCTATTAATCCTGAATCTTTTTATAGATAATTGATCTTCTATTGATTAAATCAGTTGGTGTTAATCTCCATCATTTTTTGTTTCTAATTGACTTTGACTCTATCTCTATAGATAAGCCTTTATTGATTTCCTAAAAAAGAAAATATATAATTTAAGTATAAAAGTAAAATTAACCACAAAAGAAATACAATAATGTCTGTTGAAATTGAGTCAGTTATGTAATTTCAAGCAATTATAACCTTAGGGAGCAAATCTTTGTGACCAATGTATGAATACACCATGGGTTAACATGTGGTGTGTGCCCGGTTAAAAGCATAAACAAAGTTCTCAAATAAAAAAGAAAGTGACTAAAAAGAGGTACCAAACTCAAAAACGCATTGTCAGTTTGTGGTGCACGTTACACATTAGTTACAAAAGATCATTCCCATAACCTTAGGAATCCACTTTATCACCTGTACCCAACCTTATACTAACATGAATTTTCTGTAATGCAAATCTAATGGTATAAAAATCAAGATGTGACGTGAGGCATTCTCATGAAATGGGGATTATAATGCTATATTAGTTGTTTTAAAATTTTCAAACCCAATGGTCATTAACAAATAAATATCTATCGTCATATATAATAAAATTAGGTATAATATTTTGGAAGGAATAAATACTCTGTCCAGGATTTTGTATGTCCTACCGTGTAGGCCTAAAACGGTAAACTAAATGTTCAAATGAATATTCGCTACCAAATTCAAAAAAAGTCACGTGTCAGCTTATTGTGTGTGAGGATACGGTGGGACTTTCTAAATCTGGACAGAACATTTGTTTCCTGCTATGGAGGAACGCTCATCAATACACAGTAGTGATGATGGTCATACTCTACCCAGTATGTTGAATGTAACAAACCCATGGTCTCAGAAGCCGTGTTATACTTGCCAAATGATCAGCTGTAGCAAATTTTACTGTAGCTTTTTATAACATGACAAAAAAGATAAGAAAAAGACAAAGATTCATGTTAAAAGACAAAATACCCATGTTTTTACTGTACTACAAAAAGCTACAGCAAAATTTGCTGCAGCTGATCATTCCACGTTATACTTGGGCATTTTTTTTGAAAACTGGATCAAATGAAGAAGGATTTTGTCTGCCTCCCTAACGAACGCTTAGGTCTGCTGGGTGTCAGGGGGCAGACATATCAGCACCGAAAAGTGATTTACACTTTTGGGGGGCACTTATCACTTTTCGGCGCTGATGTGTCTGTTCCCTTGATACCCAGCATACCTAAGCGTTCGTTAGGGAGGTGGACAAAATCCTCCGTGGGAATCAAACCGGATGGTCAAATTGAATTTGACTAAACCAGACTTATATTCAGTTCTATTTGTAATCTCAAATCTGAATTATTTTTAATATTGTACCTAACTAGCCTATTTGTAAATTAACCCTTTTTCATGAACCACCTGGTTTTATATGAACAGGCCCATTAAAAACAGAAGAATAAAAGAGAGGCATATTTTAGCATAGTAACGAAAGCCTTGGCATATAGAGCTCCCATTAGCTCCTTTCCCAGCCATCCCTCTTTCATTTTTTTTCACTATCCCAAACACATCGTATATTAAGGAAATAAGGACAGGGGAATACTTGAAGATTGAAGAAGAATAAGAAAAAGAAAAGGATGAGAAGAAAAACAGGAGCTAGGAGGATATCAACCAGTCACCCAACTTCACAGGTTATATAAACCAAAATGGAAGCTGCAAATTCTTTCATTTAATTCCTCTAATCTCCACGAGTAGGAAACGTGTTCAACAACTGCTATTACATGTTGGAGAGAACTCTTGCATATGGACAAAAACATATGCCCACGTTGTGCATAACTTGATCTATATAGTGACAAGAAAATTTAATCTAGGTATCTAGCTGAGTGATACTAATAGGGTGCCCTTTTTATCTGATTTTTTTGATCACTAATAAGGCTTTGATACGATGTTGAATATGTCTTTTATTTTCAAAATACTATGAGATCCACAAGCTTTTATAGACAATCCTAGATTTGAGTTTGTACTTTGAATGTATCTAATAACCTAGAGTCTCCAACAGTTGCAACTTCATAACAGCTTAGCTGTATTTACTATGTTCCACCATAGATACCCGATGCTTAAACCAATTTGCTATATATATATATATATATTTTTGGTAAAGGGAGCTTGTATTAAACTAATCAGATGACATCATAGTAGTGTCCTCCCGGACTACATTTTATAGCCAATTAGGCAAGGTAGCTGATGTCCACATAAGGACATTTGGTCCATCAACTCCGTGCTTAGCTATTGCATGTGCAGTTTTATTTCCTAATCTATCAATGTGATTAAAACTTAACATAGAGAAAGATGAAAATAGTCTTTTGCAGTCTGTAATGCAAATTTTTATTTCTCTTGGGCACTCCTCCAAGGCTTTTTTTAAGGCATTGATTACTTCTAAAGAGTCTCCTTCCACAATCAATTTTGTAACTCCAATTGTTCAGGCAGTTCTCAAGGC
>JAOXJP010060371.1:0-15688 GCA_025762735.1 Platanus orientalis | reverse complement strand
ATCTTTCCAAAACTTAACCAGAATGAGATCTCCTAGATTAGTATTGTTCATGATTATCTTTAGGTTTTGCCTTTGTTAAGACAAAAACAACTCCTACCATTTCAAGTAAGAAAACAACTCTCTCTTCTCATCTCTTGAAATGAGAACCATGTAATGGTTTTATCTTTCTCACATAAGAAATCTTGCTTATATCAGGAACTAGAAAATCCATACTTATAAATTTGTCTAACTTTTACTATTTAGATTGTTGTTAAACAATCACAGGAAATTAATTATGTAGTAATTAAAATTACAAATAATAATATAGCAAACTCATGAGAATAAATTAATAGAAAATTATTGTGGAGAACTGAACTAAACCAGTACAAAAAAAAATTAATAAAATTGTAACTCCCTGTACCTATATTAGGTAAGTTTAGAGAACTCGGACCCAATATCGTGTGTCTAAATTAAACCCTTGGTATTTGTGAGCAAAAGGATCACTCTCGAGGCTCAAGAGACCTATATATGGTCTATAATGAACTGGAGGACCTTTAGACCATTTGGGTTGGACTTTGGAAACCCAAAAGTGAATATTTAGAAAAATTCATAAAAGTTATAGTGTACCCAATCACAAGGTGTGATCAATCTCGAGGCCCTGATTGAGCACAGACACAGGTCACAAACTTCGGGAGTTTTATTCTGAGCAGCAGTTTGCACTTTGTGGGATCTATGACCAATCTATGATTGATTAAGACACATTTTTCGAGAAATATTGTGGACACATTAAATGATGTATCATGACCTCATTTGACATCCACACGAGTGAGATCTCATTTTAGACCCGATTATGCCTCATTTAAGTCCATTAAACCATTTAGAACATAAAGATGAAGAATGATAGAGAATTACGAGGCTTGGGAGAAATGAGAGGATATTCATCTTCTCCAAGTGTTGATAACTTGCTAGAACCTAGATCTAGCATAAACTAGGTATGATTTTCAGTTTTTTATCTTATTTTATGGTTTTTAATGATGAAATGCTATGTTTACCCTCAGAATGAGGAAAAAGGCAAAGAAGTTTTGGGAGAGGACTCCTTGGAACATTGAAGGTTTGAACTATTGGCGAATAGATATACAATTTATGCTTACTTTTCCATTCTTAGGATAATAAAAGTGTGATTTACATTCTATATTTCAATGATGTGTGGCTTTGGTTGGTGGATTTACATCTATTCTTCTTGAGTATGCTAGAGAGGTTTTATTAATCTATTTTCACGAGTTCTTAGATTATAGAGCTATTTACTTGTTGGTAGACTTACATCTATTCCTCTTGAGTATGCTAGGGAGGTTTTATTAATCTATTTTCAAGAGTTCTTAGATTATGGAGCTATTTACATGATGTTAGTATCTTGTTAGGTGAGCTTGATGACCTCTAGTCTGTTTGGGAAGGTTTTGGAGAGGGATTCATATGAATTGGATGTTTTAGGGGGTTTCATGTGGTGTTTCTTGGTTTATCTTTTGTTTTCCCTTTGAAATCCCTAATTTCTTGCACTAACTATTTGTTGAAATGTCATGTGATTTATTTTTCATAATTTACATGTCTTGTGGATGCCTTTGGATTCATTACATAAACCTACTACCCATTTTAATGGATTTCTTTAATTATATGTTAATCGATGTTAATTCTATTAATTCTCATGTTAGAATCTTATAATTTCATTATAGTACTTTGGGTTTTGCGTCATTTACCAGATTTTGATAGCATAAGCATGTTGTTTTTTGTATGGTTTACTTTGACATTTTCAAAAGGCATTTCACTTGGACTTTTACATGTGTTTTAGAGCATTTGGACTATTTGGTTTTATTGTTTATGGTATTTGACATGAAACGATTTTATACCCATGAGCATTATATATGTCCTTAGAATTGGATTAAGCATCCTTTTTTATATATTGATATTTGGTCCCTTACATGTGATTTATCTCTTCGATTTTAGACTTTTTATGAGTCAGGAGATATGGATATTTTCAAGTGACATACTTATGCAATAATTACTTTACTTTACATAAGCATGGTTTTAGCATTTAATTTTTGACATGAGGATTTGTTATGATGCCCCTAAGTGGGAATATACCCTGTTGGGCCTAAAGACCCCTAAGTGGGTTGATCCTCCGGTACCTTGTTGCCGAGTCACATTAATAGGCGAAGGGTCACTAATTGCTTGAATATTTATTATGTATAGTCATTATGACCCCGAAGACCCTTATATGGGTTAGCTAGATGTAGCCCTAAAGACCCTCAGGTGGGTTACCCTTCTTGGGCCTAGAGACCTCTATGTGGGTTGGCCTTAATGGCTCTTAGGTATAATCACCAGGTCACATCAATAGGTGAAGACGTCCATCGTACCCATTGGTCTTATGACCCCAAAGACCCCTCGTGGGTTGACCATTCATGGTAAGAAGCTCTTTTGTGAGCAATTTGTATATGTTATGATTTGGCAAAGACCCTACATGGGTTATATAAAATGTTTTGTTTGTCAGATACCCTTACATAGGTTACATGTTTTGGATTTGTCAGAGACCCTTACATGGGTTATATGTTATGAATTTATTAGAGACCCTTCTTAGATTACACATATTTACTTTATTTTTTTGAAGACACAACATAGGTTTATTTACATGATTTTAGTATTTAACGGAGATCCTTGTGGGTTAGCATATGACATATAGTATGTAGTATATGCATGATTTGGTTTGGTGTACTTTGGACACTCATGTGGTTATCTTGTGGCATATGCATACTCGAATTTTAGTAAAGATACATGTTTAGTATATTCTTTGCTAACACATACACACTTTGATTCATGTATCTTGATTCATCATATTTACTGTTGTGATTACCTTTGGCCTCCTTTATGTGTTATAAACTATGCACACTTTTGTTAAACCCGTCAAACTTACCCAAAAAATTGATACCACCCACTGATGGAGTCTTGGAGGATAGGTACCCCTAGAGACCATTTAGGATCCAACGACGGGGGGAGTGGATATGGCATTTAGGCCGATGATATGATGTTTTATTTTTAGTTTTTAGTTTTTATTTTGATGGCATATGTATTTCCTTATAGTACTTTGGATGGCCCTATTTAGGCAAGGATTTTGTATATGGTTATGGGAATGTTGAGGCCCCATTTAGTTTGGATTAGTAGAGATATGGATATGATACATTTATATATTTATGCTGTACTTTGATTCAATTTACTATTATTTAATTTTCGTTGCGATATGCTTGGTTAAATGGACTTTAATGGATAAAAGAAAAGAAATCAGATTATATGGAAAGTGAAGTGTGCTGAGTGGGAATAGGGGGTGTCACACTCTGAACACGTGATTTATTCGCCATAGGATGTGGGTTTGGGGCGTGTCACACAGTGTCACAGATCTCAATTCGGGTCCATTACATGGTCCACGGATTTAAGTCGTGACAAAAACACTTGAAAATAAAATTAGAAAGAATTTATCAGTTTAGTGTTGATGAATGTCCGAGGACACTATCGTAAATGGTATTCGCCTCCCTCTAATCGGCACAACAGGGTGTATTAGATGATTGTCCCAAGATTTAACAACACAGACTTCTCCAACCCACACAGTCTGAGAAGTCCTCCAATGAATAGCAATGAAGGTGATTCAAATCCGACCAAACATAACTTCAAAACTCTTGATTTAGGTTGCAAAACAAGAACCAAACAATTTATAGAAAACACAAGAGAAAACGAGAGAGAGAGAGAGAGAGAGAGAGAGAGAGAGAGAGTTTTTAGTGTGCTTTACATGAAAGCCATGCCCTAAATTTATAGGTTATGAAAGGCCATTTTGGAGACGTGTTTATAGACATTTAAACATCCTTTTATCACAAAAAGTCACAAATAATTGTCTATAGATACATCTAATGTCTGTGCATGAAACCCCATGAACAAATCTTTAAAGTTTGCAAAGATATTTTTCTGTTAGTAACAGTTCAACCAATCAGAAAGAATTTAGATTGTTCGAACTACTTCTATTGAATGAACTTATTTTCAAGCAGTCGAAATGGCTTAGTTCAATCGCACGAAGTTGCCTATTCGGGTTTTCTGTTTTTTCTCAGCATGAGCGATTCAACGTTTGAGTTGTTTCGAGCACTCAAACTCAAGTTTGAATGCTTGAGCTGTCATATTTTGAATCTTTTTAAAATACAACAAAATTTACAAAAAGGTAGGTAAGGCCACATGTTGGACCTAAACACACAAATTTGGCCCCATAGCCATAATGAGTTTAATGTTGTCTACACATCAGTTTAAAAAAATCCGAGTACCACCAAACCCAAATACCCTTAAGTTGATCAACAAACCCACAAAACACAAGAGAAGTGGATGGGTACACTAAATTTCTCTCTAAAAGAAGAGATAAACTCCAACACAAAAGGAATGTCTATTGGATTCTACCAAGACAATGATTGATTATGATGGCGGGAGGAATTCTATTAACCTTAAGGCTAAAAATCAATAAATATCGAACCTCATAAGTTTGATTTACAACTCTTTATATATAGATCAAACAACTGCAAAAGAATTTTGTAGAGAGCTCTTCAACACATTCCGAAGAGCTAGAAACATAATGTCTATCCTTTTATCTTCAATGTTGAATGTAAACAAAGATCTACACTTAGTAAAGTGTAAAATACAAAATTTTATTCTAGAAATTGGTAGGAACATGAGTTCTCTTGTTTATAAATTTCTTATCCACTTTGTGTTCATTCTATGCACAAAATTTGTGACAATGGACACTATCACATATAAGAGGTTATATTTCACACTACAATTTGCTTCAAATAAGAATCAATTTATTTCTCATTTCCCCTCTTTTCAAAATGGCCCATTTTGCAAGTCATTAATACAATATTGTAGTTAAATAAATATAATGTAGCAGTGGAATTTAATAAGAAATATCGTTGTTGTCTCAATTTAATATCCATTAGGGGGAAATAATCACCTCAATTACATCAAGCCATGGTTCGCCAAGAACCCCAAGGCTTTAAGAATGCTTCCCATTGAATTCCCCTCCCATTAACCTTATTACTAAACAATAATTTTTCTATGGTAAAATGTGTTGCCTTTAGCTTAAGGGCTTTCAAGTACCATTTTTTTAATAACTGTGATGGAGTTCAAAGTAAGGTTCAACATTAATGTAGAATGGTACAATGATGGTTATAGTGATGACACTTTGGTTCTTCAAGAAGGAGATTAGCATGTCAATCTAGTAAGTGAACGTGAAATTTTGATTAAGAAAGTTTTCATGATTTATCTCGATATCATCAAAGATGTAAGTTAGAGATCCACAATTCGGGGTAAGATGGCCCATACTAGTGACTCTAAATCATGTGCAGTAAGTTAAAATACACCAACATCCAATTGTTCCCAAAATGTGACACATAAAAAAAATAAAACTCCAACCAAACTTGGGCAAAAGTTTGAAATTTTGTATACATGTCATGCTATAGACATACGTTGCATGTCAATCTCATTTAACATATATTACATAGGATCTTAGCTCCATACTAGAAGAATAACGGGGTGTCAATGAATCAAGCTTTGCCCAACTTAGTTGAGGTTCATCTCATTAAACTCAAGGTTACGGCTCATGCCTTATTTTTTTTGTATTTTGTGATTAAAGATCCATAATAGATTCTTTGACAAAGTGGAAATGAGCCAAGTAAGCCCATTTAGGTTTTAAGCTAATTTGTTTTAAAACAAAAGAGTGGAGGGAAATTTGAAAGTTTTGTTACTTTTAGTGGTTTTATCGAAAACCAAAGAGCAACCCACATGATTTTATTTTACTTTTGAATCTTTTGGTCCTACATTGCTTGTGGAGAACTTTATCCTCCTTCTGAGAAGTATAAACAAGGACCCTAAGGGGTAAAGGGTTCTAAGAGAAGTGAGTTGTTTGGATTCTTTGTTTGTATCATACACGCATGTAAGATTTAATTGAATGGGGTAATAGATAATGCAATGTATGTGTGTATGTACAAGCGTATGTATATAAATTATTTTAATTTTATTTTCTTAATAAGTGGTTTCTTTATTTTTTATATTTTCACATATATGGTATATACAAAATGAAAAACTAATCTAAAATGCATTAAGTGATTAAATGTTTATTAATTAGTTTTTAAAAGAGGGCAATCCAATAGGATAAGACACCATTGTTGGGTGCTTTAGTTTTTTAAGAAAATGGAGAAGGGTTCAGGTAAACATACACAAAAGTTATACAATGACCAATCTTCATCTTCTTCATTGATTTTCATTGATTTAATTTTTTGCTTTTATTTTGATAACTCTAAGTCGTTCAAGTACGACCTAATTCTTGTGCAAGGTCTATAAGTAACTATGAAGTTGTTGTACCCTGGCGGTGATCACCATTGTCTCATATTGCATTGTTCAGTGGATGACGTAAATCACTTTAAGGTCAATGTTGAACATGCCTCGACTATATCAATAATTCTTTCTTATTTACTATATTGTTATAGATTTTTTTTTGTTAGGGTCATTGACCCCAGTTCTTTCGTAAGGAAAACTAATGGCACAGGCACCCAAAGCATGGGGCGTTAGCATCTTGTTATAGATTAAATGTGTTGTGTTACATGGTCATTGTTTATTTTTGCTCTATATACTGATATGCTTTGAATTTCTTATTTGCTATTAAGACAATACTGCTATGATATGATCCTGAAACCGTGTTTGATACACTGGGCTATATAACATCATCTAAAGTTTGCTTACTACTATAATTTTACTTTTGAACTGAGAAATATATTACATGTTTGTACATGTTCTATTGGTGATAAAGTGATAGAATAATATATCTCTCTTGATGGTTCATTCATTGTAGTTGGTGATTTGGGATTTTTTGAAAATTTGTGTCTTGACAAAGCCATTTGCATTAACTTAATGAAAAAAATTTGATTCCATCATCGTATATATTTATCAACTCAGTATAGGTAATTATTTGATATCATGAGATGAGATAGACGGTCCTCAAGTAACATAGTAGGATGTAAGACACATTGAAATGTGTGAAGAGGTCTGATAATTCAATTCTTGTATACCTAAAACTTTATAGTTATAGGTGATGTTGAACTTATCACTTCTAAGGCTTATATGTAGAGTTTCCATATGATGAAGTGATATAATCTTAGTCACCGAAGTGAGACTCTAAGCTTGCACATGGGTGTATATATATATGCAATAAAGGGATTTATTATGAACACACTAATTAAAACTTCATTGTTAGGATTAGTGTTGTTCATATTTATAAACTTATCCTTACACCTGAGGAGTTTTTATTCTTCTAAGTTGTCTTGTTGGTTGTTTTGAGTTACCAACCAATGATATGTAATTAGAGACTATGTCATTGGTAGTATGGATAACTTACATGATACTTGTGAGAATGCAATTGCCCAACAAGGAATCCACTGTCCTTAAGTGGGAGATATATCCAGTTTAAGACATACATGATTTAATTAGAGATGAAAAATCTAGTACTGATGGTTTTGATAAAAAGTTTGTCAAATGATTTCAAAATTAATTATTTATGTAAATAATTTTATTTTGAAAAAGATATTATCAAATAAAATGTTTTAGATATCTAATCAATTCATTACATTTTTAAAGGTGATGTTCTTATGACCAAAAGGGTTAGACAGTAATTAACTTTTTGTTGAAGGTCATTAAGGAATATTATGTAATGGGGGGACATATTTATGAAATATTTGTAAGGAATGGGCTCATTGCTATTTTCTTATCCTTGGGGTTCAATTGCAAGGTATTATTGGGCATTATTGCAAGTAGTCATGTGTTAGTCTATAGTTATGAAAAATAGAGTTATCTTAATACAATTTTGATTGAATTTGGGATTCTAGGTCAATAGCCTAAGAATGAGAATCCCATTAGGATCCCACACCCATTAGAGTTTATTTAGCTTCTCAAAACTATAAATATATCTCTACCCACATTCAGGGTGAAATCTATAATCTTCTTGAATGTAGAGAATCTTAGAGAAACTCTTAAGAATGTATAAATGCTAAGGAGATCGGGATGGATCATAATCTTGTGTCCCATTTAGTCATTGAAGTGTTATTCTATAATCTTTCTTTTTAAATCATAGAATTTCATATAATAATCATGGGTTGATGAATGTTTAAGGTTATGACTTTTCATGAAAATTAATAAATAAATAAATAATTCGAGAAATCAAAACAACATAATTATATTTATTGTGTTTTTTTTTTCCTAAACACCATTCAAAATTGTTGTTGTCTATGATTCATTACAATATATAATACTACCAAATTTAAAATTGTAAGGTGATTTGAAGTTGTGAACTTATACTTATTTGACGAATCATTGATTAGTATATATTTGAGATAACTTGAGATTATTGGTTGTTGTTGAAATATACATATTGTTTATATTCTGTAATTGGACAACTCTTGGACTGCTATAATGGAATACACCATACCTGATGTTTCTAAGAATGAACACTTTAAATGGGTTATTTTTCAAATAATGGGAGTAGAAGGTGCTCTTTTTGCTTAATATGGCTAATGTGGCCAATGTATTGACTGAGGTAATGGTTATTAAGTCTGAAGAACAACATGAGCTAGCTCGGTCCAGTACAATCCACATCTAGACAAGAGCAAACAAGATTTACAAGAATGCAATTTTAAATTCACTTTCGAATGAGTTGTATGACACACTGCTTAAAAGACATAGCTAAATATATATGGAATGCCTTAAAAAAGGAAATTTCAAATAGTGGATGAGGGTATAAAAAACACACAATTGATAATTTCTTAGACTACAAGATGATAGAAGATAGATTAATCTCATCCCAAATTCATGAGCTCCATAATTTTTGTGAGCCAACTTGTGGTAAATGAGATGCCATTACCTAAGAGGTTTATGATAGTTGTTTTCTTAGAGAAGCTTCCATTTTCTTATAAAGCTTACCATAAAATCTTAAGAAGTAAGAATAAAATTTTGCTTCCTCAAGATCTCATCATCTATGTTTGTTTTGAGAAAAATAATAGATTGAAAGAAAAAGTGAAAGGGGCTAGGAAAATCTCTTCGAACACCAATGTCATAAAAAATGAAGGAAGTAACAAGAAAAACCATAAAAATAAAGAGAAATTTTTTATGAAGAATAACAAGTTTAAAAAAAATTTAACAAATATAAGAAATCGAAGGAGGAGTGTTGTGTGTGGAAATTTTGGACATATGCAATAGTGTGTCACTGAAAAAATCAAGGAAAAGGGTGTCAAAATCAATGTGACAAAAAAAAAAAATAACCCCAACGATGATCAATATGGTAAACTTTATCGTTAGCACCAAAGGTTGGGTGTGGATACTGGGGCCACCAAGCATACCTAGTGCGATATAAATGCTTTTGCCTCCTATAAGGCTATAGAAGATGGTGAGAATGTGTATATGAGAGACTTAGATACTTTTTTTGTTGTAAAAAGTGACGGTTGAATTAAGGCTTACATCTGTAAATGTTATAAAGTTGAAGGACATCCTCCATGTACTTGATGTGCAGTACAACTTGGTTTATGGAGCATCTAGCTTAAAACTCAAATTAGAATTTGATAAACATATAATGACAAAGAATTGGATTTTTTTTTGTGAA
This sequence comes from Platanus orientalis, assembly GCA_025762735.1. Taxonomy (NCBI): domain Eukaryota; kingdom Viridiplantae; phylum Streptophyta; class Magnoliopsida; order Proteales; family Platanaceae; genus Platanus; species Platanus orientalis. Next base: position 5,991 of record JAOXJP010060371.1, on the reverse strand, counting down.
GGGATATTGTAGTTGGGACTCTTTGTACTAAATTAATAAAAGAAACATCTTTTGCCCACTTTGTTGATTCTATAAATATGTGGCATGATAGACTATAATATATAGGATTATCCTATCTGAAGAAGATTGAATAATTATGTTTAATTTAAAACTTAATGGACAATGAAACCTATAAATGTGAAATATGCATAAAATAAAAAATCACTAAAAATAAACCTAAATCGGTAGAGAAAGCAACCAAATTACTATAACTTATACATAATGACTCGAGGGAATTTAAAAAAAAAAACATAAAAGTAAAGGAGAAAAATTGTTTTACATAACCTTTATAGATGATTATTCATGCTTCACTATTCTTCTTTTGCTAAAAAATGAAATGAAGTTGAAGAAACATCCATAAAATATAAAATAAAAATAGAAAATCAATTAGTTAAAATGATTAAAAAACTTATAATTGATAGTGGGGGAGAATATAATTCTAACATATTACTATGAATCACATAGTAGTATTCATGAAATGATCGCCCCTTATACATTAGAATCAAATGGGGGTAGCATGATGTAATAATAGAACCTTTAAAAAAATGATGAATGACATGCTAATTAGTTCAAGTTTACCAATTAATATGTTAGTGGAAGTAAGTCTCTTTGCTTGTTATATTTAGAATACGATACCTTGCAAGAAGACATGTAAGACACCCTATGAATTACAGAAAGATTATCACTTTAACCTTAAATACTTAAGTGGGCGGGGTTCTCTGGCTAAGTAGGGTTGCTAGATCTTGAGAAAAATAAATTAGGACATAAAAACCAATGATTGTAATTATATTGGTTATGCATACAATAATGTACTCTACAGGTTTTTTATACATACAACTGAAATAATAACTAATAACCGAATATGATAATAAAATTAAAGAATGTTGAATTCTATGAAAATATAATTCCAATGAAGAATAAAATTCTTAACAATCAAACTAGAGAAATTATAGAAATTAATAGAATAATGGAAGAAAAGTGACATAAAAGTTAAAATAAGTAAAAGAACGAGGAAAGCCATAGACATAGGTGATGACTTCATCACCTATTTGTTGGAACATAAAAATATACTATATGAGTATGTTTGCCATTATGATGGAGACCCAAACAACATATAGACAAACTATAACCTCATTCGATGTTGTTTTTTAGAAGAGAAACAATAAACAAATAATTAGAGTCTATATTGGCAAATCATACTTGAGAGTTAATGAACTTTCCTCTAACTATTAAGATTGTATGAAATAAATGGATTTTCTAGAAGAGACTAAAATCCGATGAAGTTATAGAAAAATTTAAAGAAAGATTAGTGTCTTTAGATAACAAACAAAAGAAATTTATAGTTTATTTTGATACATATGATCCTATTATTAGGGTAACCATAAGAGCATTGATAGCGATTACTTCAATGTACAAATTGGTTGTGTACCAAATGGATGTTAAAACAACATTCCTAAATGGTGATTTAAAAGAAGAAATTTATATGTTATATCTTGAAGGATTTGTGGTCTCAAGGCAAGAACATAAAGTGTGTAAATTTACTAAATCAATATATGGATTAAAACAAACACCAAAACAAAACAATGATATATATATATATATATATAACACTAATAAGAAATTGGTATACCATTAATGATTCAAAAAAATATGTATAACAAGTTTTTTAGGAAAACTAGCTCAATAATATGTTTATATGTCAAGGACATGTCGATCATGGGTATAAGTCTAGAAGTAAAAGACATAAAGAAGTTTCTAGGATCTAAATTATATATAAAAGGACTAGAAAAGGCAGATGTAATTCTGAGAATTAAATTATTCAGAACGAAGGAATGATTAATGTTGAATCAATAACACCGTAGAAAACATGTTGAAGAGGTTTAACCACTTTGATAAGTGATCTATGCAAATACCTTGTGACAATAGAGAATATTTAAAAAAATAAATGTGAACTATTTACATAAAAAGAGTACACATAAATAATTGAGTGTCTAACATACTTGATTAATATTACTATACCAAACATAACATATGCAAAAAGGGAGATTAAGTTGGTGTCGCACCCTAAAATCCATACTTGTTGTATGACTACAAATCTTAGCACGTAACAGTAATCCATTCATATCAATGTCATTCAAATTTGTTTTTAATTTTTTTTTTCATCTTTCATTTCATTCATACACAAAGGAATTGCATAATTAAACCATAATCATTTCATCCGATTAAATTTAAAATCTAAAAACCATAATCCATAAATAAAATCCATAGTCTGACATAATCTAAAATAATAACAAACCATCTTCATAAAACTGAAACTTTGAATTAACTTATGACATCTCTTCAAATATAACTGAAATAACTAAAATAATTAAATCAAAATATGTCTCTAAACAAATAATGAAATAAAATAACATATGTCTAAAAATAAATTATGTCAAATCTCTATCATCACTCTTTTTATCTGGAATCCATGCTATTCATCAACTCTGTCATCCTCATCATTTGAAAACAACGATGTCAACTCTATAAGCGTGATCAATTTTGCAAATAAATAGGAACACTACTTAACATATTGAAACAATTGGGTCAATGAGCATAAATATTTTCATAATAAAAACAAAACGGAATATACTTTCAAAACAATTACTTTACATATGAAAATAATGTTTATAATATAATATATAATAAATAACAGATCATAACGGAAATCAAGATGCATAATTGAACATAAACATGAAATATATAATTGAATTGAACAAATACCAAAATAGATATACATATATGAGACCTGTTGAAACAAATACTTGAACCCTCCCACAAATATTGCAAAATAGATGATAAATATTTGAATCATATACCAAAAATCTAATACATAAAGTACTGCTAGATAATGGGTAACATAATAGAACATAACAAACTCATCTATAATCCGATGGTATGATACCACTATCTCATGCCTAGTGGTGAACATCAACAAATATAATCAATAAATATGATCTGAAGAAAAAAGTACCTAATCGCATATATTTAAACCCGATGAGGGGCTCCATCAAATATGCCTCTTTGATGACAAAGGGGCTTCATGCCATAACTAAACATTTACTTTTATCAAAACAAATATAAATACTAACAGATATCAAAGCAGTACAAAACTAACAATTTTTAATAATTCTAAACAATGCATATCTTTGAAGCAAAATATAAAATAAAGAATTTGACCCACTAAAACACTTGGCTCTATGAATTGGTATAACAAAGTCCTTTAAATCAAGCTTTAAAAATAAGTTTACTAAAAATTATTTTATCTCAAAATTTAAAAAATATGAGATTCCTTCAAAACATTTTTGAAAATTGAGCATAATAAATCTTTTCTTTTGAAAAACAAAGATTAAAAACATCTAATAACCTATATGGATCAAAACTCAAAGATAGAACATGAACTTGCTTGAAAACATAATTTTTTTCTTTAAAAAAACATGTAAAAACCCTAAATAAATCAAAATACCATGTTTCTTTACAAAACCAGTGAACAAAACAAATCTAAAAACCTAATATAAAAGCAAAACGATACCAAATGTTCAAGTAGTTTGCAAAATACATTTTATTTATAAGACCTTGCTTCTATAAACCTAATCAAAGTAAAACCTTCATGGATCTTAGCAAAACTGAACAAGAATAATTCTAAACCTAAGAATCATCAAAATGATGTAGAAGTGTTCTAGTTTATTTACAAAATCAGAATCAAAGCATTCTAAGAGCCTATGAACAATCAAAACGATGTAAAAGTGTTCAAGTTTATTTACAAAAATTGGAATCAAAGTATTCTAAGAGCCTCTAAACAATTAAAATGATGTAGAAGTGTTCAAGTTTATTTACCTCTTGGTTTGAAAACGAAATTTTAACAAAAGCTTTATGTTCCTCTTTGAAAATCCCTAAAGCTTGCTCTAAACCTTTGTTTTTCCCTTACTCTTCCTTCCTCTTTTGCTCTAAACATTTTGGTGTCAAATTAGGGCAAAAAATACTCTTATATTGACCCTAAAGGTATTAGGAACTAAATAGAAAAGCCCCAAAGCGGATCCAACTTGAAAAATTGAGTTTTTAAAACAAAAACTAAAACGCGTCCTGCAATTCGATCGATAGAGGGGTGGGGGGTGGAGTGCCTGATCAATCAGGCTTCATGGCTGATCGGTCTAACATGCCCCCAATTGACCAAGCCTCCCTTATTGGATCGATCGGGGTCCTCCCGATCGATCAGGCCAGGGTCCTTCAAACCTATTTTTTTTCTCATTTGACATTGCTTACTCAAACTCTCATAACTTTTTCGTTTGGGGTCTATTTCGCTCGCTATTTATTTTGTTGGACTCTAGACTTCCGTGTTTTTCTAATTATCTCTAAAGTTGTGTCAATTTACAGATCAATACATATGCATTTAAATTGTTCTAAGTGTGTGCAAATATATACAACATGTGTGTATGATATTAGTGTGACATGTGTGCAAAATATATGCAAATATGTGCGGGGTATTATAATAGATATACCTCAAACCTTAACAAACAATACTAGAATACTATAAAGAGATTCCTAAAGTACCTAAGAAGTATTGTTGATTTATCATTATTATATAGTGGTATTCCACCAATACTTGAAGGGTATTGTGATATTAGTTGGATTTTAGATTTTGAGGATATAAAATCCACCAATGGTTATGTTTTCACTTTAGGAGGTGGGGTAATTTCCTAAAAATCAACAAAGCAAACATGTAAGTCTATATCAACCATGGATGTAGAATTCATTGCCTTAGAGAAGACAAGAATTGAAATTGAATGACTTACAAACCTATATGTGAATGTTTTTCTATAGACTAAATCGGTACTGTCAGTGTCTTTGTATTATGGTAACCAAGCTACAATTGCTCGAGTAAATAACAAAAATTATAATGAAAAAATAGACACATATTCTAAGACATAATGTGGTGAAACAACTACTTAGTGATGAGATTATATGCCTAACTTATGTAAGGTCAAAGAAGAACTTATCAGATCCTCTGAATAAACCATTGGCTAAAGGGTTAGTGGAAGAGACATAAAGGGGGATAAGGCTTACGCCTAAAAATGAGTTGATAGTGATGATAACCTAATCATGTGATTAGCAACCCTATAGGTTAATGTGGGTAAAAATAAGTCACTAGGAAACTTGAGTGGTATTGTCATTAGTGCCCCTCCCTATTATATAGACATTGCTTACTACAATATATTAAGGACAAGTCATAGAACTCTTAATGGATTTATAATCCTTGATTGGTGGTGTGTTTAATTGCAGTATACATTTGATAGATTTGCCTACTTAACTATGAGAGTGGAACCTCCTCCTCTGAGAACATAGGTTGGTTCTCTACAACACTCATATGTTGGAAATATGTGTCTTAACAAAGCCATTCACATAAAACATAGACATGATTAACTAATAAATTAATTAATAATTATTATTTATTCTATTATCACATGTATTTATTTCTTTATATGAGTAATTATTTGATCTCATGAGATGAGATAGGTGGTCTTCAGGTAACATAGTAGGATGTCTGACATATTGGAATGTGTAGAGAGATTTAATAATTCAGTTCTTGTAGACTTAAAAGTTTCCAATTATGGGTGATGCTGAACACATCACTTATAGAGCTGTTACATGTAGAACTGCCATATGACGGAGTGATGTAATCTCAATCACCGGAGTGAGACTCTAAGCTTGCATGTGGGTGCATTATATAAATGGATTAAAGATATTTATTATGAACACACTTGGTAAAACATCACGGTTAGGATAAGTGTTGTTTATATTTACAGACTCGTCCTTAGATTTGAGGGGTTTGTATTTTTCTAAGTTATTATGTTAGTTATTTTGAGCTACCAACTAGTGATGCCTAATTGGAGGCTATATCATGGGTAGTTTGGA
>JAOXJP010060360.1:0-15688 GCA_025762735.1 Platanus orientalis | reverse complement strand
ATATATATATATATATATATATATATATATATATATATATAATTTGTTGGGATGGTGTCGTGCATTATGGGTGGTTTTTGTTTTGGAAACCAACCCCCCCAACCTCTTATGTGTGAATCCTAATTTGTCTATGGTTGGGCTTTCTAACCCTGATCAATTTCGAATGGAACCCTATTTAAAAAGATGATATATGGACAATTGTTTTTTTATGTGCTTATTTGTTGGGGACTTTTCTAAGCTTTGAGATTATTTTTCTCGATGATTCTTATGATTGGGTTGTGAGGAGAAATTGAAAACACTATTGTATTTTCTTTTTTTTTCTCCTTGATAAGTGAATAAAAAGATCTTTGTTGCCCTATGGATGTAGGCAATCCTCGTTGAATCATGTAAATCATCGTGTTCATTGTTTATTGTTTATTTATTCTTTTTCTTTCGTTTATTTATTAATCTTGTGGGTACAACGCTTCTAACAATTGGTATCAAAGTTCTGTTGGCTAAGAGGTCATTTTTTACACAATATTGATATTAGTCTTTGTGTTTGCACTTGTTGGAGATAACGAGTTCAAGTTCTACAAGATTTGATGTGCCAAAGTTCAACTAAACCAATTAGGCATTGTGAGGATTAAAGATGAATACAGTACTGGTGAAAAAAGATTGTACAATTGCAATTGAATGTAAGGAAAATAAACATAAAGATATAACCAGTGATTTTTTTTGCACTACAGATGTCAATATTACTATGTTTGATAGGATTACACATACTTTTTTGGGTGTGAAACGCATATCAAGTCTATGAAAAATTCTCTTGTCGCTATAAGATGTTGTTAATCAAGACGATTAGAAGATTTTTGAAGAAAAAATGATAATTAAAGATTATCAAATGAGCATGCATTGTAGCAAAGGGAGAATTACAAAGTAGCTTGTATTGATTGATTAGGGATATTGTGATCGACGATGTTATTATTGCTAATGCTATTACTGAGTTTATCATGATCAGGCATTGGTGTTTTGGCCATATGAGCGAGCGTGGACTTAAGGTACTCATTTATCGTAATTGACTTAGTGGTTTAAAATCTAGAAGTTTAGATTTTTATAAAGGTTATTTATTTGGTAAGCAATACAAAGCTAGTTTTCTCTATTTGATTGCTAAATCTAATGATGTGTTCAATTTAATACATTTGAATACATGAGAGGCTTCGATTGTATATCTAGGATGTGCTTTATATATATATATATATATATATATATTATGATGTCTTTAGATAAGTGTTGGTGCATATGCTCAAAATGAAGAACAATGCATTTTCTTACTTAAAAAAAAATTTAAGGCTTTGGTTGAAAACCATAAAGAAAATAAAATTAAGTGTTGGAGGATCAATAATGGAACGGAGTATACGATGAATGAATTAAAAGATTTTTGTAGTGAGCATGGCATTGACAAGCAATATATAGTTCCTAGTACTCTGCAACTCAATGGCGTGGCCGAGCACATGAACCATACACTTATGGAGTGTGCTAAGAGTATGTCGAGTTCATATGGGTTGCATAAGTTGTTCATACAATTTGTTATTTGGTAGATCGTTGTCTTACCATTGTACATGAATACAAAATTCCTGATGAGGTATGGTCAAAAAAACCTGTTAATTACTCATGCACGTGTATTTTCAGTTGTGATGCTTATGTATGGGTTCTTAAAAAGCAAATGGCTAAGTCCAAAAAGTGTGTTTTTCTCAACTATGCAATAAAACAGGGGATACAAATTATGGCATCTTACCGCTCACAAGACTATTATTAGTCAAGATGTTGTCTTTATGAATATTCGTTGTAAAGCAAAAAAAAAATTACATCTAGACTTGAGTACAATGAAAATGATTGAAATAGAGTCTTTAGAAGTGCTCTTGAATCAATCAAACATTCCTGAGAATGAGATAGTTTATGTTGAAGAAGAAACTGATGAATAACATGGTGATGACAAGGTAAAAATTAAAGCTCAAAGTGATCAACGTCAACTTACTAGAGACTAAAAGACTCCCTCTTGGCTCAATGATTATGTTAAGGATTATACTTGCATTTTTGGGGAGCATGAACCTACTTCTTTGTCAAGAAGCATGAGAATCACAAGATGTTGTCAAATGAAAAATATCCACGAATTTACGATGAGCATAAATCTATTTCTTTATCAATAAGAATGTGAATCAAGAGATGTTATCCAATTGAGGGTATCCATGAAAAAGGAGATGAAGGCTCTGTATAAAAAATAGAACATGGGAATTAGCTAAATTACCAAAGGGGTCTAAGGTTATTGGTTATATATAGGTACACAAGTTGAATGAATATGCTAATATAAACATCAAAATACATAAAACCCAATTAGTGGCAAAAGGGTATGCAAAAAGATCGGTTATTGACCTCGGAGAAATTTCCCTCTCCAATTGTTCGTTTTAGCATTATTCGTGTTGTGTTGAGTATGATTATTATGCTTGGTTTATAACTCAAGCAATTGGATGTTAAAACAACATTTTTGCATGAAAAAACTTTATGAAGATATATATGTATATATATATATATATATATAACTCAACTTGGATGCTTTGTTGAAGAAAATAAAATACTTTGGTTTGTAGGTTGACCAGGTCATTATACATGTTAAAACAAGCATCAGGGTGTTGGTGTAAGCAAATTGAGTCATTTCGTTATGAGCTTAGGGTTTCATAGATGTGAAGTTTATCACTATACCTTTTATCCGTGATTGTGGTGATGGTGGTTTCAATATCTTGTTACTCTATGTTGATGACATGCTTGTTACAGGGACTGGTGGATGTGACATTGCAACATTGAATGCTTAGTTGGCTAGGGAAATTAATATGAAGGATTTAGGGATAGTAAATCAAATACTTTGGATGATAATACAAAAAGACATAAAATAATAAGAAGTGTGGATAACTTAAATTAGTTATGTTGAAAAGATTTTGTGTTGTTTCAATGTGCAGAATGTCAAACTAGTCAGTACTCCATTTATTGTTGGTTGTAGGGTGTCTTCCAAACAGTCACATAACACTGAAACAGGGAAGGAAGACATGTATCAAGTACCATATTCATATGCGGTAGAAAGTCTTACGTTTGCCATGGTATGCACCAAACCAAACATTTCACAAGTGTTGGGAACAATCTACAAGTGTATGGCAAACTTAGAGAGAGATCATTGGACTGTTGTGAAGTGTATACTTCGTTATTTTAGGGTACTTTAGATGCCGCTATTTGATATGGTAATCTAGACTTGAAATTGGTTGGATATATGAATGAAGACTTCGCAGGAGATCGAGATAGAAGAAGGTCAACCACTAGTTACATGATCTCTATAGCCAATGGTGGAGTGGGTTGGATGTTGAAGTTGCAATCTATGGTAGCCTTATATACAACAGAAGCCGAGTACATGGCAACCACACATGCATGTAAAGAAGCAATTTGGTTGAAGAGGTTGGTTGAAGATTTTAGGATTAGCCAAAAGAAGATTATTTGTTGTGATGTTCGGAGTGCTTTACACTTAGCAAGAAATCCAGTTTACCATGCTCAGACCAAGCACCTTGACATTCAATATCATTTTGTCCATGATGTTGTGGAAGATGGAAATGTCAAACTATGGAAGTCTTACATTTTGTTCGTAATTTACTAATTGCCCAGCTTCCTTGCATATAGGGCACATGTGAAGGTGAATGAATTTGTAATTTCAGTCACTCATAAGCATTATAAATGACTTGTTTTATTGTTTAAGTTGTTTTACTTGTGTATTATTGGGAGAAGAATTTATATGTATCAAAGGATGGGAGGCAATAGTATTGGATTCTAGAATGAATCCTAGATGTCACACATCTCCTGCAAGAGCTGTTGAGTTCATCAAGCTCATTCATAGAAAAATTGGTGGATTTTAGGGTCTTTAGGTTAGGGCTAAGCAATTGGACCTCACATCCTCAGGTTGCCTATGTACCCCTTTAAAAGGGAATCAAGTCATGCGTAGTTATACCAGACTGATCTGAGGCATGAAATTGCAATTATTGCATTTATTGATGATAGTCGAGGCCTCCCACTTTTGTGTGGAAGAGACCATGGCCAAGCTAGCCCTGGGATACAACCAAGCTCAAACTCAGTCATGTCCCTCAACAAAGTGTACTCCTCAAAGAGACCATGACACATCTCATTCAAACTTATTGCCCTTTATGGGCGGATGCCAAAAAATAAGTAACAAAACCTGTCCAAATTTATGAAAACTTCAACAGAGTTTCCCTAAGGCAAGGTGAACATTATACATCAAACCGAGTCACAAAGATAAGGTTAACACATCAAAGTCAGTGTCTGTTTTTTAAGGAACCACTAATCCCATTGAAGATTTTAGCATAAAGATTTAAGTAGTTCCCTCGTTTGAGGACAACGAATTCAACTGCTTAAGGACCTTAGGTCCACAGATAAAAGAGAGAAAGAGAGAGATATAGAGGTCTTCAGTCGTCGGATTGCCATGGTTCTTTTGGCTTTCTTCCTTTTTCTATTCCCATCTTCTCGTTCATTTCATCCTTCTTTGACTCCTTTCTCGTTCACCCTTCAATGCATTTTTTCCACTTTTAATGGGTTTCAACTCATTTGGGGCCTTTTATAAGGAGTCTTACCTACCTATACACACGTCCAGATTTTGGTGGATATCAATCAGGCCTCTCATCTATGACTAGGCATTTTCTAAGGTGAGTTAACGGGCCTGTACGAGCTAGCTGGCATTGAAAGTTTCATTTCGAGTATTTTAGACCATCCGTGATTAAGCCCAACCCATCTGCAACTTGAGTCATTTGCGAATCTGAGTCAATCGTGGATCTATCTTAATCAAGATACAGTGTATACCACTATATAGGTTGGTTTTATTTTGGTAACCAGAGATGTATACTTAAATATTTTGGACACGTATGTATCTTTTCTTTTTCTTCTATGGATGAATAAGTATCAAGTGGACAGTTTATGAGTAGTTTTAATGTTGGATGGATTATGCAAATTATTAAAAATTGTGGTCAATTAGGTGATTCCTTATTTAATATGGGACATCTGTCCCGTAAGTCCTGTTTATAGCGAGGAGTTGTTGATTTTTGGGTATAAGGACCCATGGAGCCACATTTCCCTCAAATTAAGAAGTGAACATTGGCTTTTAAGTTTCCTTAATTGTCACGTATCGATATTTGATTATCAAGTGGATCCGGGGTGTGACCCAAGCCTTGACATGCCTTAGTCATTGACTGGGATTTTAGTTGTAAAACCTGCTTTTAGACACTCCGTTCCGTTTATTCACAAACCGACTTAACTCAACTATGTTTAGTCACGGACCACACGACACAAGTTAGTCGCGAACCAACCCCGACATGGATCCATCAGTCGTAACTAACCCGAAATCCATAAGCAAAGTGCGTTTCAAGCACCCTTGTGCTTAAATCCTTACCCACACCCGCGCTTGAGCCCGTGTTCACTCGTGCACATTGCCAACACATAGGAAATAGTTATCTCAAAATATGCAAGTAGAATGAGTACTTTTAACTTAAATTTTGCAAAACTTTTCTTGCCCAACCGATGTGGGACTAAAAGTCAAACCAGAGAAAACTGAGATTTTGAAAGCACGTTTCTTGACAAAGATAAAACAGGGGGGCTTCGTGAAGCCATTAAAAACTTCCCGTTTTCAACAAATAGAATTTCAAAATCTATTAGGATAACAATTACACTGATGAAAAGTTTTATAAGGTCTTAAGCTACATATAGTTTTTGTTGTTTGATGGGCTTTTGTGAGAAATAAATGTGGGTTAGCTTCACTTTTAAGTCATGCCATGGTATTGCTTGCATTATACAATAACAATAAGCTAGATATGGGCATGGGAAATTCTTGAACAAGGGCCATCATGCATATAAAATGGTTTAGAACATGTCTCATCACCCAAAAGTATCTAAATACGATTATGCTCTCTCTCTCTCTCTCTCTCTCTCTCTCTCTCTCTCTCTCTCTCTCTCTTTTAGTGTGTATTGAATAATGTAGAGGTTGATACAGAGAATTAATAAGAGTGTTAATTGGGCCGGGCTGACCCGAATCTTGACATGTCCGGTCTGAAAAATAGTCGGGTTAGGCCAAGGCAACTTCAGGCTGGGTTGAGTTTGGGCCCAAACTTCAGGCCCGAAGTTTTATTCGAGCTGAATTTCAACAGACTCACTTTCAGCCAGGCCCGACTTGAAATAGGTATAACATATAGTTTGGCCCGGCCCGTCCCAAAATTGGTATAGCTTAGCCCAACAGATATATGACAGTTTTGGGCCCATTATAAGCTCAAATCTAACTAATTAGACATATTTCAAAGTATTAGAGATAATAAAAAGCCATTATCAGTCCAAATTTTAATATAAACTTTAATAATCATTTTTTTTAAAGAAGCTTTATGTTTAGGTTGGCCCGAACTCAGCCTGAAACCCATGATTTTAGAACAGATTGAGTTTGCGCTAACTACCTTGGGCCAAGTTCAGACGCATATAACTAAGTTTGGGCTGAGTTCGGGCATGCCTCAACCCAGTCCGATTGATAGCCCTAGAAATTAAGGCCCTATCTAGTTGTCATGACAAATTTTTCTTGAAAAATAATTTTTAAGCTATCTGGCTGCCATGAAATGTTGGTTTTCTCGTGATCCTTATCTCTCCTTTTCTTGTAGGATTTTCTTTTATATTCTTTTGTTTTCTTTTCTATACAATTCAAGGCAACCAACTGGGCCTAATAGAATAGAGGATCCAACTCTATAGTGCGATCTATCAAGTAAGTAAACCCAAAATCCCACAGCCCAAAAGATAAATGCGTCACTACTGACCACACTCTTAGACCAATTACTGATATCTCAACCTGGCTAAGCAACTTCCCACCCCTACTACATGATAATGTCCATGTAGATGTTATTTATGGCAATCATTTTATCGGGTATTTGGCAATCTTTCTTTTATTTTCTTGGACAAGCTTGATTTGGAACATTGTATAGATACCCCATAGAATTCATCAAGATTGTTATTTGATTGTCACAAATGTGTCCACAAAGTCACCATATATAAATTCAATTGGATGGGGTGATCATGATTGATAAAATCCGACCTAATCATGTTTCTTATATCGGGATGATAGTGAAGTTATACTGAGAAATTGCGATGGTTATAAAACCCTTATAACTCGTTGTAAGTTAGTTTTTCAGCGGGTGATAAAACCTTATTTTTTCAATGCCACATGTACAAAGGGGAATCTGGTGGGGGTGTCTTTTTCTCTCATACTCATTGGATGAATATAAGTAAACGTGGTAGGACCATTCTCAACACCATTATTGAACGAGAGGCGGTGGGTACATCAGCGCCGAAAAGTGAATATACACCCCCCCAAAAAAATGAAAATCGCTGATGCATCCGCCTCTGACAGGGTTTGGCGGTCAGCGCTTGTTAAGGGAAGCGTTCATAAACCGATCCCACAATCTTTCATATTTTGTCCCTCGTTTATCATTATCTTAACTCATGTATTTGTTAGCTATACCTAATTCTATGACATCACATCTCCATTTAGTGTTAGTTTAACTGGACCTGACCCATTGAACCACTTGTCAAGGATTTTAACTCATCTCCAGTCTGAATAGATACTCCATTATCAATCATTGTGTGAAATTTGGCCTGACAAAGACCGTTTGATTCAATAAACAGAAGTCAACTGATGGTATTATGGTAGATATACATTTAATAAGTACTTGTGTATTTATTAATGCACCGCTTGTCAAACATGTGTCACAGTGGTACCGGTTCAATGAGACTGGAGATGATGTGAACTCTTGTTAAGAATGTAGTGGCAACATGTTTAAACCGACCTTGGATTTTTTTTTTACTGTTTACCTAATATCATGTGCTAATATATTTATAGGCATGCGTGGTCTACCTTTTGGTCCAATGTAGTTCAGAATTATCAACTTTACTTGGTGTATTCACTATCTGTAGGAGTGCAGGTGAATTGAATAAGAACAGAATATCGGCATTACTCTATTCGTTCCTTTATTTATTTTTCATACATAAATGAATTGGATGGCAGATATTTCAAAAATAGGTTTACATTTGTATATGTTAAGCTAGTTGAATATCATATATACTAACACGGATATCTCCAATTATAAAATTTTACTGATATCAATGCTTTTAGGGTAAATCACTGCATCAATTTTTCTATAATTTAGATTGATTGATTCGCAAATAACGATAAACTAACAAAGAACAAGATAAGGTAGAGCAAGATTGACAAATGACAAGTAGACATCAGTCTGAAGAGAGAGAGAGAGAGAGAGAATAATTGATAGGGAGAGAGAGGATGTAAGATGTGTACCGGTTGCTTGCAGATGATCGTCAGAGCTGAACCTAATTTCAAGAGAGAGAGAGAGAGAGAGAGAGGTTAGCCAGTTAGAATTTAAGAGAAAAGTATTTTTATATTTTATATTATGTAATATAACCTGTAATGTTATGATATGCATCATTAATAAATACATTGGCACATATTTATTGTATATTTATACTAAGGGAACTTATATTCGTATCACAAGTTTTTGTAAGCACACCCCACTTAACTCTATTAAAAAAATACCCTAACTTCAAATGACAGTTATAACCCTAATGACAAAAAAAAAAAAAAAAAAAACTAACAACCAAATTTGTAAGCACACTTCCACATCTCCACATCTTCTTCTAATCAGTCAATTTCAAACTCTCATTCTTCAGTTCCCTCTCCATTCTTCTCCACTTTGGGCTCCTCTAACACCCAAAAAAACTCATACGTTATGATTCTTAATGAAGACTTCAACCAATGGAGCATGAAGGAAGTGGAATTGAGCAAAACGGAAGCTCCCAGGTAAAAAAAAAATTCAAGTTCGGCAGCTGTTAGTTTCTTTTTCCCGTCATGTTTGGCATAACAGTGCCGAACAGGCTGAAGCCTATTCAACCTTGAGATGCCGAACAAAAATAGAAAGCTATTTTTTTTTTTTGTTTGCCAGCCCAATGCTTCAACCCATTGTAGTTGGATTTGTGATGAAATCGTGATAGATTACA
Organism: Platanus orientalis; assembly: GCA_025762735.1. Lineage (NCBI taxonomy): Eukaryota > Viridiplantae > Streptophyta > Magnoliopsida > Proteales > Platanaceae > Platanus > Platanus orientalis. Next base: position 6,571 of record JAOXJP010060360.1, on the reverse strand, counting down.
ACATTAAATTCACCATGCACGAGGTAAAAAAAAGTGTTTGTAAATAATAGTGTGACTAGTGTCTATAACAATTTGGATGAATTTGACATTATTATTGTTCTCCTGTGTAGATATTCAGTAGTTAGGCGACATTGATTAGGTGGGTGACGGATGTTGGAAAGAGGAATGAGTTTGTTGTAGTTATTAAGAAGTCAGATTCTGGTTCTGTTGCAAGAAAACCATGTCTGACCCTTGCATGCAAGCGGAGTGGTCAGTACAGAGAAGATAAGAGGGCAAGAAATGTCAAGAAGGTTGTAAGGATGAAGGGAAAGGGCACCAAGAAGTGCAAATGTTCATTCTAATTGAAGGGAAAGAAGTTACCCACTGATGTCGATTGGTTATTGCTAGTCGTATGCGGAGAGCATAATCACCCTGCTGTGGATCATCTCGATGGTCACTCTTTTGTGGCTAGATTGTCAGACAGAGAGTCTTCACTTTTAAAATATATGTCCAAGAGTAATGTTCAACCAAATGACATATTAAATGCAATGAAACAAAGAGATGCCCTCAATACAACTGTAATAACCGCAATATATAATGCGCGAGCCAAACAAAAGAGAGAAGAGAAGGCTAGTAGATCTCAGATGCAACACTTACTTGGACAGTTGGCCAAATATAATTACATCGAGTAGCATCGGGTAGCCGAAGACAATGAGACTGTCACTGATATTTTTTTGACACACCCGACTTCTTTGAACCTGTTGCGTGCACTCCCAAGTGTGTTGATCATAGATTGCACCTATGAGATAAACAGATATCGCATGCCGTTGATGGAGATTGTGGACTTGACATGTACTGATCTGACTTTTTCTGTGGCATTTGTGTATCTTCAACATGAGAAGGAGGATAACTTTGTATGGGCACTAGGTGTCCTATGTAGTGTTATGGATGACCGTGCTCTCCCTAATGTCATTGTAACGGATAGGAAGTTGGTTTTAATGAATGTCATATCAAGGATGTTTCCCAATGCTACACATTTTTTGTGTAAGTGGCACATTAGTAAGAATGTGCTAACTCACTGTAATAAATTATTTATGACGAAGAAGATGTGCCTTCAACACTTGGCATTGTTGGAGAATCAATTTATCACATATCCGGATACACTCCATTACGTGAGAAGTACTTGGTTAAACGAATACAGAGACAGATTTGTAACAGCCTGAACGGACAGGTTCATGCATTTGGGTGCCACTACAATGAACATATAACCTTTTTGTTTGGTTATCTCACTTCAATTTGAAACTCATTGGTTGGTACATAACTATTTGTGTACATGTCACCAGGGTTGAGAGTGCGCATGAGTTGAAGCGATAGCTTGGATCCAGTCAATGAAACTTTGAATCTTCATGGACGAACATCCACAATTTGCTTGAGCTATAACACACAGCCATCAAGGCATCGTTCAAGAGATGCAAGACGGTTGTGCAGCATAGCTTTAAACCTGCTGAGTTCAAAAAGCTTTGCGGCAATGTATCTATTTCTGCAATGGAGATGATTTTGGCTAAGACGAAGCGTGTAGGTGTTGTTAGAGTTGATTATACCGTATGTTGATGTGTTCTTAGATGCCCACACAGGTTACCCTACGCACATGAGATAACAGAGTATAGTAGGTAGGGGCATCCCATTCCACTTGAGTCAGTACATGCACATTGGCATAAGCTTGACATGCATCCTCCCATAAGCCCTACAAGTCATGATTTGGATGGTGCAACAGATATGGACTTGTTTCTACAACGGTTCAACCAATCCAATCAGTCCACTAAACTGCAAATGCTTCAGGAGTTACGAGAGTTAGCAACACCGGACAACACACATATTAAGGAACATGAAATTAAAAAACATACCCGAGGTCACCCACATACCAAGGTAGACACATCCATGTGGCGTGATCCATCTACATTTGAGAGGGTATCATCATTACGAGATAACTTTTCTCCAACAAAAACCACTACTACCGAAGCCACCCAAGTACAGTCAGTGAAACAAATGTAGCAGAGAAGATCGAAGGAAAAGGTAACTAACATACATATTATCGTGTAAGTGACAAAGTAATTCAACCATTGTGTGGCATAACATGTTATCTTATTTTCTTGTTGGTTATTCGATCGAGTTCATCTAGACGACAGGGTTCTTCACTATATTATATGCAATCTTTCCCATAAGACATTTGGCCTTATATCAGGAGTATTATAGACATGACATCGGACGTGCATTGTGGCTTTAGGGCCATCGCTGGATTGATGAGATTTGGAGAGGATAATTTGACACAGGTTAGGGAGAATTCGATGTATAAGTTGGATAGCCATGGCCCTCCATACGAGCAAGTATATGGGTCATCTGAGAGAGTGCAGGAGATTAGATATTTATTAAACTATTTCAATGATACTACATCATACAATCACTGGATGGAAATGACGGAGTGTGGACATCTAATTGCAATGCATTATGATGTTATCCTATATTACTTGGGTGTGCATCAGTGCCTCACTTTCCTCCCACTTGGATCAGATCTTATCCCTATTGTCGCTCAAAAGAAAATTACCATTGATTTCGTCAACAAAAACCACTTTGTCCAGAGCCTGATGTCGGGTCATCAAATCCCACCCATAGCGACATTTTAGTATAGATATAGATAAAACAATGCATCGGGTTGGACGCTTTCATCATATGAAGGAAGGATCGAAGAGCTTAGACATGTTTTCAGCTCGAGTGTTGCAACACATAAGTCTATAGACTTAAGCGATGATTGATGTATTTTTTTGTTGTTGCACATCTATTGTATTGTATCCTTTTAGTCATATTTTGGGATCATGTAAAGAACACTTATTGTGACTCATGTAATTTTTTGGTATATTAATGAAATTAAAAGTTTTTATTATTATTTTGTATTCATTCATTTTCTTATTTAGCATCTCAAAGCTACCCATTTTTTTATATTTTTGTTCGGCATCTCAGGGCTAAACAGGCTTAAGCCTATTCGGCACTGTGATGCTGAACAGGATTAAGCCTGTTCGGCACCATGATGCCGAACAGAACTTAGGAAAAAAAAATAATTTAAATAGGTAAATTTTTTTACCTTGGGGGCTTCCGTATCGACCTCAATGAATCATAACACTTTTTTCGTCTCCCAAAGACCTCAAATCAAATCTTACACCCTCTAACCATGATTATCTTCAAAATCCTCAGTAACAAAATAGAATTCTCTGGACAGCTCCTAGAAATTCTTCGAACATCCAAATTTAGATTAGTCATTAGTTAGCTTTGTTAATTTTGAGACCTTCAAAAGACTCACTCAGGCCAAGACCATCAGAGGCTCAATGCTCCCAAGAATTCTCTCCCCTCGTTAAATGCTCCCCAAAATATCCTGAAAGTGGGTTTAAGCTAGGGCCTTTGATTTGACATAATCTCAAACTTCATTTAAACCCTTAAAAATCACCTCCTTACCTCCACCCTCCATTTCCCCCCTTGCCACATGACATCCATCCAACCCTCCATCCATTTTGGTCAATTAGAAGAGGCTAACTCAGCTTACATGTGTGTGGTTAAGGTGCCTCCACCACCCATTTTTCATGGTGGGCCCTACATGCCATATGACAATCATCCATTCAAAGCCCCCTCTTCATCCAATGGTCCCCCTCTCGAAAGCATCAGTCTATCAGCCTTTGATGTTTAAGGCCATTAATTGCAATCAAAACATAATAAAGATGAAATGTTTTGTAGTAAAATTAACACAAAGAAAACAATAGTTCATTACATATAAAGTGTTTTAGTACATGTGATCATATAAATGATTACAAAATATAATGAAGTACAAAGTATGTAGGGGTCACCCCCTGTACAATACAAAAAATAGTAAATATCTGCATATGGGGTCATCCCTCACGCTGCCCCCTATTCTGCGTATATTTGTTGCCACTGTCGTCAGGTGTACGAGCAACTATATTGATCGGTATCGATAGCAAACGTGCACTAGGAGAAGGAACTGGGACCTATGGAGCACTGGGAGGAGGTGGGGCCTGTGGAGCCCTAGGATGAGGAGGTGGGACCTCTACAGCAGTACAAGTTGGGGCCTGTGGAGCACTTGGAGGAGCATATGGGCATTGTGCAGTCGATGAAGATGGGGCATGGGGATCTAGGGATGTGGTGTCGATGTTGTCTCGTAAAATGTGTCATATACGATGCAGTTCAATCTATCCCTCGGCGTCTCCTCGATACCACCATCCGTTATAGATAAGATAATCTGCAATGCACGCTCATTGCGCTGAAATAAAACATAATAGAAAGTCTAAGATCAATACATTTTTAATGATTAAAAAAATAATTAACATAGACATGTAAACATTAAATGATATACCTGGATGACAGTATTGACAAGCATGGTACCCTACGTCAGTGGCTAGGGTGCACTATTAAATCAATAGAGTGGATTTTGCACGTGTATATAGGACACACACTGATACCACTCCATATAATCAACAGCACACTCGGAGGAGCACGCGGCTAACATAGATCTATGCACATCAGATAGCACATGGCTTTCCTATACCTCCCAGAACTGCTATAAATATGTATATACCGGCCGATATGTGACAATGAACGCACCTCGAATACCTCGAGTAGGGGCTATGGGAGTGGAGGGGATGACCTGTCGTCGCCCAAACTGCCATAGGACACGCATGAGATGGTAGGGTTCTATGATCTCCAAGCACCTCAATAACCCATGAAAATATGCAATGTCTTTGAATGAATGGTGTTCCCTACAATCGATGTATAGTGTCCATCTTGCCTGCACAAACCAGATAAAATGTATGTTAAAATAGTAAGGATTGTCATAAACTACCAACATGTACCAAGACATACATTAATAACATATTGAAAATGTTAAAAAAATAACTAACAATACCTCATGGATCACCCATGCATCAATAGTCTCTCGTACAACCCTCAAATTCTCCCTAAGGGACCCCCTCTCATTACGTGGCCTCCAATGTTGCACGCGTGGCTGGTGATCTAGGTAGTATATGTTACAATGTGGCTTTAAGGGATGAAAATGCTTATAAATCCATCATTCGAGCAACGTAACATAATCTGCCATCTGCTTGGCTGAAATCCGGCTACCAATCCCAAGCTAACGATAAATATAAGGCAATGCTTCAGCACCCCATGCATATGTATGGACCTTATCCAGGTCCCGTAGTAATGCAAAAAAACAAAATGAGCACCCGTCTACATGTCTTGTCTGCAAACAACGTACACCCCAAAATATACAATAAGTAGCCCCTGACAGCATATCCAATCTCATCTTCACTCCAGACATTAGTAACCCCTGAAAATCTAATCCTTAACCACTCCATCCTCACTGCCTGACCCCATGTCCTATTAAACGCGTCATGTGCATCCTACATTGTAACCCCTAATGTCTCGATTAGTAATGTCTCAACCGCTCTGCTAGATAATTGGGTTGGCTCAATCTGGATGGGAGTCCCTATCACTAGAATCCCAAGTAAAGTGTAGACATCATCAAACGCGATCGTCAGCTCCCCAAATGGCATGTGGAATGTGTTGGTCTCAGGGTACCAACGCTCAACAAAGGTGGAGATGACTACCCGATTGACAGATCGGTATGATGCATGCATTAAGGGGTATAGACTCGATTGCCGCACCAACCCCATAAACTTAGAGTTCCAGACACCGTGGACCTCTACCTGCCATTCATCAAACTTGTCTGCATGGCTAATACATTTCAGCTACTCACGCTCTTACAAAAGAAAAAAAAAACAATGTTAGCACAACACACATGTATGTAATAACACAAATAAATAGCCAAATACATAAAATAAATAAATACCCCTTGCTGCCAGATTAATGATGTGACATGCGTAGAATAGCTGTCTAACAGAATGGAGTACTCTAGAGCTCCAGAAATAGGAACATCGGGGGTAGGCGGCGACTGCGGTACCGCTGCTGGCTCCACATCAGTTGTGGTCTCACCCACTACCGAGTTTATCACAGAATCCTCAGTAATCACGTGAGACGCCTCTCCCCTAACTCGAGAGACATCCTCAACCCTGCGCCATCGCGCAGATATGGTCGGTGCCACTTGTGAAGGGCCGGCCTCCATATCTTTCATATGTCAAGAATTAGATGTTAGAATAGTGTTTAGAGGCATTAAAAACTCTTAATTTTTTTTGAAAATATTTAATGAAATATAAAAAATTAAAAAACAATTTAAGAGATGATTAGCACTGTTGCCTAACGCCTTCAGGTCTATTTGGCATGGTGATGCCAAACGCCTTCAAGCAAGTTAGGTATCACGATGCCGAATATCCCTTAAAGTGTTAATACTGGTTACACCGAACGTACTGAGGTAGAAAAAAATGAAAAAAAAATCACAAAATTTTAAATAAAACGTTCATTTACTAAAATTTTGCATAAATAGTTGATGTTCAAAAACTTGTTACATCTAGACTAATGATCCAACTTAATGAACCAAAAATCCATGGTAGCTTTACTTGCAAGTATACAAGTGTTG
>JAOXJP010060359.1:0-29882 GCA_025762735.1 Platanus orientalis | reverse complement strand
GTACACAAGGTATCGTACAACCAAGCGTCTTCCTAAGCCCCCTACTATTTCCTTGGATGCTGGCTTGGTATATGTTCGAAGGGTTCAAATAACCCCTTGCAAAGTATACTTTTGTGGCCCAGAAGTTAATGTCTCCAATCGTGTGTTACGCAATTATTCTGCAGATATTGATAATTTTATTCGTATTTCTTTCATTGATGAGGATTTGGATAAAATGCATTCAACTGATTTATCGCCACGTGCATCTTCTGCAAATGGGGGACGGCATACTGCAGTTTATAGAAGGATACTTTCTATTCTGACAAATGGCATAGTTATCGGAGATAAGAAGTTTGATTTTCTTGCCTTCTCATCAAGTCAGTTACGTGATAATTCTGCGTGGATGTTTGCATCGAGGAATGGGCTTACTGCAGTAGATATCAGAGAGTGGATGGGTGATTTTCGTCAGATAAAAAATGTGGCACGATATGCTGCCAGATTAGGTCAGTCTTTCAGTTCCTCAACAGAAACTTTGAATGTTCGTAAGGATGAAATTGAAAGTATTCCTGATGTGGTGGTTGTAAGAAGTGGAATAAAGTATGTTTTCTCGGATGGAATTGGGAAAATTTCTGCTGGTTTCGCAAGGAAAGTGGCTTTAAAGTGTGGCTTAAAAAGTACTCCATCTGCTTTCCAAATTAGATATGGTGGCTACAAAGGTGTTGTGGCTGTGGATCCAACATCAACAATGAAATTATCTCTGAGAAACAGCATGTGTAAATATGAATCACAAAATATAAAATTAGATGTTTTGTCATGGAGCAAGTTTCAGCCTTGTTTTCTTAATCGCCAGCTAATCACTCTCTTGTCTACCCTTGGTGTGAGAGATTGTATTTTTGAAGTGAAGCAAAAAGAAGCTGTAGAACAACTGAATGCTATTCTAACAGATCCATTAAGAGCACAAGAAGCACTTGAGATCATGGCTCCAGGAGAAACCACCAATGTTCTCAAGGAAATGCTGTTGTGTGGTTATAAGCCTGATGCTGAACCATTCCTTTCAATGATGCTACAAACTTTTCGGGCAGCAAAGCTGTTAGAATTGCGGACTAAGACAAGGATATTTATTCCAAATGGAAGATCAATGATGGGATGCCTAGATGAAACTAGAATGTTGGATTATGGGGAGGTATTTGTCCAAGTTTCTAGCCTTGGACATAAACAGTTTAATGAGAATGCCCTCTTAATGTCTGGAAATGATTCATACCGTTGTAACTTCATTGTAGAGGGAAGTGTTGTTGTTGCTAAAAACCCCTGCTTGCATCCTGGAGATGTGCGTGTATTGCGGGCTGTCAATGTAACTGCATTGCACCATATGGTTGATTGTGTGGTTTTTCCACAAAGAGGATCAAGGTGAGACATTTTATGACTTTTACTGTAGTAAGCTTTTAAAAAACTGAATCTGTGTGATGTTTAAGTATCTTCAGTTTACTCTGTAAATTTGGATTATATCACCTCCATTTGATGTTAATTCCAAATGCTAATATACATTGACGTAGTATATTGCATGTAGAAATACATTGCACCATCCAGTAACTAACATTACTTTAAATCCGTTTTCTATTTGATAACTTATAAGTAATTGTGACTTCTCCTTTTCTTGAGTCTATAAATTGAAGATCAGCTCTGTTTTATGGACTTTGAGTGACTTCGAGTCCAACTTGACTCAAACTTGGGTGCATGTTTTTCTTTTTTCTGATTTGTAAATTGAGCTTATTAAGAGAAGAGGAAGCTGATAGAGTGGCAGTCTAGGTTATTTGGTGCTTGATGTGTTGGGGTATAAGTAAAATGATAGAAGAAAAGGAGAAAGAGAGAAGAGAGGAAGAAAGAAGTATTTGGGGATTAATCGTATGAAGAGTATGAGAGCCTCTTTTTTATGTATTGTATGTAATTAAAATGAAAGAATACAAGACAGTCTTCTGTGTATTTTCAAGTACACCCTCTACATATCAAAGACTTATATACCCTCACATATTGTACCCACATACATCTATATATACGGTCATATACCTCAACACTCCCCCTCAAGCTGGTATGTAAATATTATGTGTACCAAGCTTGCCAATAAGTACTAAAGCTAGGACTGCAAAGCCCCTTAGTGAATACATCGGCCAACTGATCTTTAGTCTGATGCGGACAACACAAAGAGACTTATGTATGTGCCGCTCCACAAGCAAAGTTCAAAATGTCGGTGTCGGTGGAAATATCGGTCAAGCCAAAATAAGACATATATTGGAGATGTCAGAAACATCGAAAAAAAATATTGTAAAAACCGTGGAAACTTAAGAAGTATATTATAATCTAACTACATATGCACATGCACAATGAAACAAATAGATTCATTAGGAATGATAGCTTATTTTAGTAAACTTGTATTTTAATATTCTTTAAAAATACACATTCATATATAATGGTTGACAAAAATATTATAATCTAACTGTATAAGCATAAGGGAACAGATAGATTCTTTTCATTTTTTTTTCTTATCTTCAATTTCTACCTCTCCCACATTTTACTTTTTTTGAAATTTATCATTTTTCATATAATTTTTTATCATAACAACACAATGTTGATATTAAGCAATAATACACTGTGAAAGGGGAATATTCGCTCAAACACACTGACATCGTACATCATGTTGACAAAAAAATGAATTTTAATAATGTACTTAATGTTTCGTGTCGGTATAAGAATATATCGTGTCGGTCCTGATAGACATGGACATATGTCGGAAGATATTTAAGATATTTCGAGATATTTGATACTGTGACTATTACTTACCAAGACCAATTGATGATGCTACACCAAGTGCCACCCACCACAATACAAATTGGAAATAGTGAAGAAACTCCTGAACATGCTGCACAAACGTGTCACGACAGCAGATATGTTAATTATAATTAAAATAATAATAATTGAATGGTAATAGGATGCATGCTCAATGGCTAGACAAAAAGCACAATAGTGCCCCTCTGAAGCCCTGAAATAATTAAAATATGTATACTTTATCATTGCCATTTTGAAATTATATATAATTTTACTAATCAAAAAAATTATAGAGAATTTCAAGCTTCTTATTGACATAAATTATATAGAATTGTGGGATACCTTAGACAGTTAGACTTGTAAACAATTGTCACAAAAACTGGCAAGAGGAAATATAAGAACAAGTAATGATGACGGCCTTTAGGTTGGCTCTTAAGCACATATTGACATAGATGCTGATTGTCTTTGCACAAGCCCATATCATACTACTACATAGGAAGCTGCAAAAATAATATGAAAAACACAATACCTTTTCATGAGGGCCATCGAAGGTTATAAGCAGAATTCCAACAGTTATTACCATAGTAGCCAAAAGCATAAGCCAACCACCTTTAGCCAGAATATATAACATCGTCTGTTTCAAATATTGAACAATAGCCAAAGTGAAAAGCTTTAATGTCTCAAAAGGTTGTGTTGTTAATGTCAAATTTGCAAGTTCCAATTGATGCTTCTTCCGGAGTCCTGAAAAAAAAAAGAATCTATCAAAAAATGAATATCCAGAAAATTTCTTGAACTTTCAATGGCTTAACATCTCAATGTGTTTCTTTTCTTTTAGCTATAGTTAAAGAAATAAAGAAATTTGAAAAACAAAACAAAAAAAAAAAGGTCAGGGAATACTGCACTTTCGTCAATAACAGAAGAAAGCAAAATAATGCTATAAAAGCAGCAAACAAGACTCCACTGTAGCTCAAATAGAAAAGGCAACACCAAGATTCATCTCTAAGCAACAACTAATCTTTGCTGACATGAAAAAAAAAAAAAAAAAACTTTAAGTCCATAATTTTTTTTTTTTTTTTTTTTTTACATATAAAGGCAAAGCTTTACTGATAAAAAGCCAAACGGAAACAAGAGAAAAACCAAGACAAAAGCAAAAAAGACCATCACCAAGGAGGTGAAGGACAAATAGGAAAAGGAAAAATAAAGTACCATGTAGAACACAAAACTACAATTCCTCACACCATAAGGAATACCGCTCCTACATAAAGTCCACTCTAATAGAAATCCAGCCGAATAAAACTCTATATATGAAAAGAGTAAGCTCCTCATGGTTCCTTATCTTGCCCTTAAAGAACCTAGCATTCCTCTCTTCCACAAACCCCAAAAAATGGCCCCACGAGGAACAACCAAATGATTGAGGGTAATCCCTACAAATCACAAATTCACCAACTTGAAATCAACTCACAAAAATGTAAATGAAATGACCAAGTTATACAAAGGCGAGAGAGAAAGAAATCCTAAACTTTAATCGCCATGGCACAATAGACAATCAATTTCTCCTCTTTTAGACAAGAGATATATATATTTGTCAAGTTCCAACCTCTACTCTACAAATGATGAAGGGTGAGAATTTTATCCAAAAAAGTATTCCACATAATCCAAATGCCTTTACGGGGGAAAGGGAAAGACCTATAATTGACTAGCTCCAGATAAAGAGACCTAAAAGAAAACCTAAATATAACCCACTCCCAACCGCCCCTCAAAGTAAGATGCGGCATACCCCATCAAGCAAACTCAACAACCTGCACAAGTCACCCATCTCCCAATCATTCAGATTTCTACGTGATCTAGGCACCCAAATCTTCTTCAAAACATCATACAAATACATCACCAAAGCCCTAGAATTGACAACCAAAGAATACAAGGTCCTAAGAGACTCTTTAAATGGAATATCACCAACCCATCTATCCTCCCAAAATCTAATCTCACCACCCGACCCTACTTTGAGACGGATGAATTACCAAAAACCATCAGCAACCTTTTAAATTTCCAATATAGGCAGACAATTAATTTTTCTTCTCTCTTTTTAGTCCAAGAGGGAGAGAGCTACAAGGCTGACAATCTAGGACTAAACCATGGTAATATAATATAGTGATATCATAGTAAGCCTAAGTATAGGAACTACCAGTACAATTTATCATGTGCCTCTTGCAAACCATAGTTACTAGAGAAAGAAGCAAAAGCAAGAAGTAGGAAGCAAGGTTTAATAGATCCTTGGGAAATGAGAAGTGAAAGTGAAATGATTAATCAGCAACTAGATAGCAAGTAGGAACTAGGAAGTGATCGTGAAGCGATTGGAAAAACAATAAAAAAGTGATCAAGAAGTGAGTAAAGTGCAATTCGAAAGCAATTCCAAATCATAAGAAAAATATAAATATTATAAAATGACTAGGAAATGAAATGAAAATAATAGGTTAATAAGTGATTACTAATAAGAATAAATATAACAATAAGTCACAACTACATTAATTGATTACTAATAGGAAGTAAATAATAATAAGTTACAATCAATAAGTACAACTATAATACAATAAAGTGAATAAACTAAATAAAATAATAAACAAACCTACAAACTATACAAAACAAGTAACAAAGAATCATGACATATAAATTAGTATGCAAACAAATATTGCTATTAGTATGCCCAGCGATACCTTCAATTTTACCTTACAAAAGATTTTTTTTTTCGATAATTAGGCATCTTTGAATTAAAGTATAAAAGACCTTGTATAAAACCATTGGATTTGTATCTTTATTATTGGATTAGAATATAATAAATTAACAATAAAATCAATACTAATTTTTTGTTAGAAAGCCAATACTAAATATCATAAAAAATATTTAATACAAAATCTCCTAAAAAATATTTTACTCAATGTCAATAGCATAGGCTTTATATTGAAAATAATACAATTCCATTTCTGTGATCGCTTCCCCAAATGCTTCCACTCACTTCCCCAAATGCTTTCCACAAGCTTCCCTAGACTTAGGGAAGCCGAATAGAATTGTTACCACACAAGCTTCCCACCTTGTACCAAGCTTCTCTGCAAGTATCTTGCGAACACAATGGGTGCATTTAATTCTTTATTTCTCATCATTTAGTGTTTTCATGTAAAGAGGATAAGAAGTTTGGAAATTGGAAAAGCTATCCGATCAAGGGAAGCTTTTGTATATTTATCATGAACATCTTTCACACGCAAGAGAATGCTTCATTACCCTTTATATCTTCTTTGTTGAGTATATATATATATCTATAGAAAGAGAGAGGGAGAGAGAGAGCATGTGGAAGAATGAAAGGGTTAAGTGTTGAGTCTGTGATAGTTCTCCTCAGAATTTAAATAATCTCCCAATCTTTATATGATTGCTCTACATAGGTATTGCACTAATTAAAACATACTTTCAACTAAAATCATTCTGCATTGTCCCTTCTAAGAATTAAAATTTATCCATCCAAACAATCACAATCTTCCACCAAGGAAGAAGAAGGTGACGTTATGATCCTTTAACCAAGGTCCTTTATTGCACAAATCCTAAAAATGATCCCAGTGCTCATTCAATATGATTATCTAGATGTCATAAATCTGACCAAACAAAACGCTCAGCAATAACAATCTAAACCGATTTTCGCAACAACAATCAGCTCAGGCTTTCCCTCATCCACGGTCCTTAATGTGCATCTAGCAAATTCCCTAGCCAGCTACATAATCAGGATCCTAATTTTCCATATTCTAATTTCTTTTGCAGCCGATTGAAGTTTAAAGTATATCCTACATCCTAAATTTCCTTACGCTTTGTTTGTTTGCAAAGATTTTGATAGAAACTGGAAGAAAGTGAGAAAATAAAATTTTTCTTCATAGAAAGTTATATTTCACAATTGGAAAAGGATCTCCTACACCCAATTTTTCTGTTCCTCCATGTCCTCACATACAAATGTAAGTGTAGGAGATCCTTTGATATATATATATTCTCACATTTTCTTTCATTTTCTATCAAAATCTTTGCAAACAGACATAGCCTTAGCTAAATTTCTCCTACCCCAAAAAACCACAGAGAAATTATGGGAAAATAGATTTACAACATAAAAGCCTAAAAGCAATGCTTCAAGCCCTAACTCTAAACCATTTCAAGGTTTCCAACAATAGATATAAAAATCAAATTCCACGTCAACATCAAAAACCCTTATCAAATTGTTAAAAAAATAAAGTAAACGGAGCAAATTAAAAAATTGAATCACTCACCTAAGATTAACTTATCTTTCTCATCTTCAGACATAACCGGAGAAGACGACGTAGACGCTGTATATTTTCCCGCCCCCATTTCGATCACATACTATTACGAATTCGAAATCACAGTAAAAATTTCTTATCTAAACTGATACACAGAGGCCTCGAAAACCACAAAAGCGAGATCTCAAAAACCGCAGAACCAGATCGATCGATCGATAGATTGCTTGAGAACGAAGGCGACAGAGTAAATCGGCGCCTTTAGGGTTTCTGAGAAGAATAGCAGATCCCGCAGGGCGGACGCGGAGAAGAGCTCAATTGGTGCGAAGATCGCAACGGAGCTTTTATCGCTCTGCGCGTAGAGGGAAACAGACAAACAGGGACAGGAAACCGGTGCCATTACATAGGAACCTAATATGGAGGTTTTCTTTTCGGTTTTAAGGAGAATAAAAATAAATTAGATGATCTTATTGAGATTACCATAAAAGCCACTTATTTTTTATTTATGACTAACATATCCCAAACTGGTGGGATATTAGTTTCTTTTTCTTTTTTTCTTTTTTTGGTTGGGTCGGGGGTTGAGTGAAATATTTCCCCCTCTCTCCCTAATCCAGTAAGTTCCGCCGTGTCCCCACACCATAGGCTGACACGTGATTTTTTAATTTAGTATCTTTTTAAATAAGGAGAAAATGTTCATTTGAACACTTTTTTATGGTTTAAATCCTGCAGAGCCCATTTTTATGAGTACTTATTTTTTCATTTAAAAACCGTTTTTACAATTTTAACCCTATACACTTCACCTTTTGCGTTTGGAGACACAGGAGACAGATAAATTGGGTGTAGAGGATCCATTCCCAATAATAAATCCGGGATCATGCCATACGAATTTCGTTTGAATTTTTTTTTTTTTTTAAGTTATTCTTTTGCCCTTTATAGCGTTTCATGATTTTCAAATTTTTTTTAAATTACATTGTATTTTGGATTGCAGATTTCCAGGCAAAATAATTTTAGTCTATAATCTATATAGATTTAAAAATATGCAAAATATTTACATATGTGTTTATTCTTTAAAAAATAAATGTGTTTATTTATACAAATATGGGATCTGAACTTTTGGTCTATTTAAAGTCTTATGCCTGAACTTTTGGCTTTGTCTCGGGGACCAATATCCTGAACTTTTGGTCTATTTCAAGCTAGCTAGCTAGCTCTCTCTCTCTCTCATATATATATATAGAGACCAAAATCCTAAACTTTTGGTCTATTTAAAGCCTTATACCATTCATTATGAGTTTTTTATTTTTTTGGGATGTCAGCACTGAGCATAATAAACCAATGGCCTCCCTCCTTAGAGGACCACTAAAAATTAGGTGAGAGAATCTTGTAAGAACTGTGAAAATGGCATCAGGGTGTGGACACATCAGCGCCGAAAAGTGATAAGTACCTCCCAAAAAGTGCAAATCACTTTTCGGTACTGATGCATCAGCCCCTCTGGTGCCGTTTTCACAGTTCTCACATGAGATTTGTTTTCACATAATCCAAGCCCCGCCTGGTTAAGTTAAGTGGGTCTCGTGGCCTTAAAAAACCCTAAAAAAATCCATTCAAACAGTCAAACTATAATAATTAACGTTACTCGAGTTCAAGTTGCAAGGATATACTGTATATATAATAAAGTTATTATGTTCACTTTTTCTTGGCTAACTTCTGGGTTTAGCCATTGACTTTGTTATAATATAAACATTGTCTTTCCCTAAATTAGAATTAAATTTTCGTTTAAGTGTCAAAGAGTTTGAATCATCTCCAGTCTGAATGGATAGGGACCGGCCACTCCATTACCAATCAGTGCATGATATGTGGCCTGACAAAGGGTGTTTGAGTCAATACACATGGGTCAAGGAAGGGTATCACAGTAAATATATAATGAATAAGTACCTGTATATTTATTAATTGCCAGACATCATGAGCTGAAATTGGAATGGTACCTGTCCATTCAGACTGGAGATGATGTGAACTCAATGTCAAAAGACATACATTCCACTTAACTGTCGTCATAGATCCTTGCACAATATATCAATTAACCATGAGAGAGAGAGAGAGAGAGAGAGAGAAGAAAGCCATGTAGATCACAAAGCCATAAATAAAATATAAATGTGAGTGTGTGATTTGGTACATGCCATGCATCTTAGAACAAATCAAAATTTAATGGCTAGTATAGAGCAGAAAAGGAAAAAAGAAAGTGCAACTTTCCATACCCTCAATCTTGATATTGGTATTTAGTATCAAGCGATGACATGCCCATTAACAGTTGCATTTGAGTTGTTGAATTCTCCATTTTCTTTTGTGTGATCTTTCAATTAGAAACCCATAATGAGATGTTAAGAAAGAGGAATCTACTTTCAAAGCTCAACTCAGTAGTGTTGAGAGCAAATAATCACATGGTTTCATAAACCAAAGGAAATATCTGATGTGCTCAAGGAAGACTGAAGCAACAATAAGCTTTTGTATGCAAACACTACTCCAAAAAAATGTAGCATTCCTAAAAGTACATGATCATCACAAGGTTTTGCCATACCTTAATATAACAGAAAGAAGGTAGAATACACACCACACCAACAAAGAAGAAGAAGAAGAAAAAGTCAAGCCTAAAATAAAAAGCAAAGATCATGTGATTGAGCAATTAATAGGTAATAAATAATGCAATGAGCCACATTGATCAATTCAGATGCCACCACAAATGATCAGTTGATGAAATCTTAAATTATAACAGCAAGCTCAGGTCATTTTTTACTTGTGTTAAAAGTAAAATTCTACATGAACTGCATTCTTGGAGTGAATCTTGACAAATATCTCTTCAAAGGGAGGTTCAGTACCTGGATTTATCTCAAATGATGCATTTACATTTTCTTTCTTCTTTATTGTTTGCAGTAATGCTCAAGGAACGAATAGCACATGAAACACACACACACACACACAAAATCAAGAAAAAGACCTTAACATACAGAAAAGAACTAGTTTTCTTGTAAATATGTTGAATATACACCGAACAATTAAGATTAAAAATTGGAAGTTGTACTTGGAGCAGCGAATAGCCTTGCTCAAGGTTTTGGGCTAGATGAACAGATTCCCAATTGAAACGTGTATCACTCAATAAGAAGCCTTTTCCCACCTAAGTTTAGCTTACTCTAATTTATAATTTAATCTACATCATCGAACAACAACACACATGTGAATTCTAAATCCATAAAGTTAAAGATTCTATTGAAGGATGATCCATTTTTTTCTATAGATAAACAAACTGAGAAATAGCTCTAATAAATTTTTTCATCATTGTCACCTATTCTATATGAAAATATACACACATACATATAGCAGTTACCTAATGTTGTGTACTTTTTTCGCCTATAGCATTCATAGGACAATCACTGGTGTTCATTTGAGAATCTTGTAATTCACAAACTGTAGCTTTTAGATCTGATGCCTTGCAAGTGGTGTAGAGCTCTAGAGTCGGGTAATGTGGAAAATATAAATGATATCAAGCATTGGACATGTTAAATGAGAGCAAGTGGAAGAGAAGCAGGGAGGAAAAGAACACAGACCCATGGGTGTCCATCTAGCAAGGAACACAACAGATGCACCTATTAGGGAAGGAACTTCAGAAACGTGTACTTGACCAGAGTGAGTTAATTGGCCAAAAACTCCAATTCAAGACTAGGGACCTCCTACAAAAGTTATAAACTCACAAAACCAGATTTTTCTGTCTATATGTACTCTAGTGCAGATAGCAGGTAGATGTTGCTCTATCTATATAGGTATTCTAGTCAGTGGCGGAGCCAGGAATTTATCTTTGGGGGGGCCGAAATTAAACTATTATTATTATTATTATTATTACATACTATGAATTTTTCTATATATTGTAGTACAAAAGAAAAATATTATAAATACAATTTAAGATGTAAACAAGTAATTTATAACCCAATAAATGTATAACAAAAAATTATCTATGCATATTGCGTGCACCATCATATCTTTGTCCACGAACATATTGAAGATTAAGACTATGATGAAAAAAATTGGTGAATATTTCATTTTTAATAGTCAATGCCGATGATCTTTAACATGAACAAGATCAAAGAAGCATTCATCTTCGTCAACAAACTAAAATCTCTTTTAGAGTCATCATGTGGTTCGCCAACAATTATGCAAAACTTAGAATATCCAATATCTTTACAAATCTTTTTCCGCATGATTGCATATCATATAAACAAAACCTATGCATTTGATATCCTCAATAGCTTTGGTGGGCTCCATTTTTGTTGGTGAGTCAATGAGTTTAAATATTGTAGATGAAACCAATTTGACAAAAGACCCCCTCCCCCTATAGAGG
This sequence comes from Platanus orientalis, assembly GCA_025762735.1. Classification (NCBI taxonomy): domain Eukaryota; kingdom Viridiplantae; phylum Streptophyta; class Magnoliopsida; order Proteales; family Platanaceae; genus Platanus; species Platanus orientalis. The sequence continues at coordinate 18,422 of JAOXJP010060359.1, read as the reverse complement.
ATCTTACTAGTTTTGTAAATGAGTTAGGCTTAGCTCAACTTAGCTTTGCTCACTTCAGCCCAAATTGTAATATGAAGCTACGTAAGTTAAATTTCTAACCCCACATATACCATAATCTAAAATCATTAAAAATAAAAAGAAACTTGGTATTAAATTTTATTAAATTATTTGTTTAATTATATTAAATACAATTATCGAAACAGCCCGAGCTCATTCTACACCAAGTCCATTATACTTTGCTTTGTACTCATTAGTGCAATGAATTGGGCTTGAGTTTCAAGCTAAGCTTGTGAAAAAAAAACTTAAGCTCAAACTCGGATAATGGCAAGCTGTGCCATGCGACACAAGAGATCCTTTTGGAAAAATGAAAATACCATGAAGGGGCATGCATGTACATAGGGTTGTCAATTGAGTTGGGTTGAGCCAGGCTGAGGTTTACATGAACTTAGCTCGAAATGTTTTACTTGACCCTAAACTCGGCCTGAGTAAAACTTTGGGCCTAAAAGTTGGGTCCAAACTCAACCCTTTTTAAAACAACGGGCTTCGAATCAAGTTCTGGCTATCCAAATTAAAACTCCTTTATTAATTGTTGGATTGATTTTAAGCCCATAAATGTATAACATATGTACTTTTTTGAACAGTTGACACTTGAACTATTTGATGATAGTAAATTTGGTAAAAATATATGAATCCAAAAAGAATAAAATAAAAAATTTAGACATAATATAGCCTATAAATAAAATTATTATTTGCTAATTAATTCGTGCCGGGCCTTGGGTTGAACTTGAACCTCCCCAAACTTGGCCCAAATAAAACTTCAAGCCTAAAAATTGGGTCCAAACTCAGCCCAACCTAAAATTAGGTTTGTCCAACCAAATTGTTTTTCAAGCCAGACATGTCGGGCTTCAACTCAACTTGGCCCAATTAACGGCCTTACATGTACATACATATATAGACTTTTGTAGGATTGTTTTTTTTTTTTTTTTTTTTTTGTATAAAAAGGAGGATTGATTACTTTATATAAATTCACGATTATAGTATCTTTTATCCTGTGATATTGATGTTATTGCTATTATTACTTTTAATCAATTAATTATCAATATTTAAAAAAATCAGAGAAAACAAAATATCTGTGAATAAAATATTTTTCAACCTAACACGTATTGGTTTGTCATAAGGGGACAAAACACAAATGTTATGTCCAGGTTTTTGTATGTACCATGTCTTATGCACAAAAGCCAGGTACATTGGGTTAAAACTGTAAAAATAGTTTTCAAATACAAATAGGTACCCATAAAAATGGGGTGGATAGGGTTAAAACAGTAAACAAAGAGTTCAAATGAACATTTGCTCTTAATTTAAAAGAGGCATCAAATTAGAAAAACTATCACGTGTCAATCTATGGTAGAGGACATGGTAGTACATACAAAATCCTAGATAGAACATTGCTCCTCTTCCTAGTGGTATAAGGGTTTTTTCTCAAAAGTTTGGGGGGGCCATGGCCCCCTCCCACCCCCATGTGGCTCCGCCACTGATTCTAGTGCACTTAAACAAATACTATGTAATGATAACAATCAAGTATTTCTTTTAGTGAGGGGATTGCACTCATGTTGTAAAACAACAGAGCTTAAAATCCAGCAATGACCATTAGACCCTAGCAACCAAGTTGTGTTTGAATCTATCTCTTTGTCGATGAGAGAAAGCATCTGTTAAGAAATTTTTTTTTTATGTTAGTTGGTAGCCATTTCCCAATTTCTTAGTTTTATCAGATCCCCTTCATTTAATTTCTATAAATCTACTTACACTTATATTGAAATCAATAACATAGATGACTTCCCTACTATTCTTTCTGCAATACAGATGTTTGCATTCATGTGTTATTTATCCTATAACTATACATTAATGTAATGTACCTTGAATGAAGGGTAGTTGTGAGCCTCAATTTTTGTACGACGGGTAAATCCCTTTGAAAAGAGACTTGCCTATCGCAGGAAATATCCCACGTGATTCAGAGTCGTCACCAATTTTTTTTATGATGTGACTGGACATCAGTTTGAAAACAAAACAAGTTTATGATTTGAAATGTCTGACTCCACATTTAAATCGGTCGGCTTCTAAAGATTCTTAGGTAAGTTATTCATTTATGAGTTGGGGAAGGTGTTAAGCTCCCCACCTCATCCACTTTCGCAGTTTCCTATTTTAAATCCGTTATAGTCTAATGGTTAACTAAATTTATAATCTAATCATCCCACCTATTATTTTCTATGTCATTTTATTGATATTAAATAAGGAATCCACATGTCATTTTTGCTAAAATTTCGACAGCTTAACAGCTGTAATATGGACCCCCAGGGGATGAATAGTGATCCCCATGTCACTTCTTCAATAACCTAATAGTCCACCACTTCAAATATATCAAACATCCACCACATCATCACTATCCACCCGACAGCTCCGCATATGTCACATTACGTCTAAAACATAAAGTGAACCATCAAGTTTACAAAATTCCAAAAAGAATCAAAATATGTTATGTAAATAACCTCTAAACCATCTTGTTAAACCATCAAAATATGCCAATTATCTACTCAGAAGCTAGCTAAGTTGAGTTGTATTGTCACTTCCACAACCAAGGCTTTTGGATATATTCTCGAATTATTATTCCGTGTAATCAATGTAAACATAAGAGTTAACACAAGTAAAGCATTGGTTTATGTATCAATAAATTGGAATCACCTTGGGCAATGAACAAAAATATATTTTTCTATATAGCAAATTAAATTTCCCTAGGCAGAAATATATCATGTGTTATTCTAAGTCTCAAAATGTTTAATAAAGGATTTGAATTAAAGAATGTACTCTATAAGAAGTAATCGAAAGGATTGATTTAAACTTTAAAACAAAGTAGATATGCCATGGGGGAAATAGTAAGACTTACAACAAGTATTATAAAATAGATTTCCAATGAGAATCAACTTTTTTATAATTATAAAATAAGAATAGTAATAATGAAAGAATTGAAAATGAATTAAAGTACAACAAAAAAAATGTAACTAATTGAAGAATGGTCAAACTTAACGCAGAATGTATATTTATAGAATATAGTTGGCATGAATGTAATGAGATGAATCAATGCCTTAGACAAAAAAAGCACAAGTGAACTGCAAGGAGTACATTGGAAACTTAGCATATGCAGCTCTTGATCTAACAGAAAAGTTCAGGTATAAGTTTCATTCCCAACCCTTTTAGAAAAACTCTTCACTTGCCTTAGTCATTGTTACTCTCATTCTTAGTCCTAAATCTATCTAAACCATGAAGTGGCAATAATTACATAAGTACGTATAGTATATAAGCTGAAAACGAACAAAGTCCAAGGCTGCCAACCCCTTACCCATCATTATGTTCATTCTACTCACCTCGTTGCTCGCACCCCTACAAATATGATCTAATGCATATGCACGTCATCAAGCTCCGCTTAGTTCAGTCACTAGACAGTCCGACCTACTAGGAACTTAGAACATTGCTAAGAGAAAATAACTAAAATCTATATTGTGCTTCATGAAATTGAGGGTGTTATAACAGAAGAAAATATGGAAAGAGAGAGAAAGGGATTTCAACTTAAAATGAAGTAAAATAAAAATCAAAGCATGATCATTGGAAAGATGTATCATATAAAGAGTTGATGGAGCCAATGCTTCTGACTCTGAGCATGGTCACACAATCAAACAATAAAACTAAAATGTGAGAGCAGCTTTAAAAAAAAAAAAAAAAAAACCCTCCATATGCTAAAGCATAATAAATCTGAATTTAATTTCCACGTATTAAAGAATAACAAATCTGAATAGCAATTTCCAGTAGACTTGACAACTGTGCATCAACAATCCAGTTCTTCCCCACTTTCTGTCATGAATTACACTTACAACTAATAAACTAAACTCCAGATAATCAAAAGTAATTCAATATCAACCTTTGTGTTAGGTGTAACCAAATTAGTAAAACACCAGAAGAGAAATACACCCAATAAACATATAGCATGACTGTGACTTAAAAAATAGTAAGATTCATAAAAACTTCACATAAAGATCCCCTTTCCACCACATATGTTAGTAGATATCAATGCAAAATCATATTTTGGAATCCTAAAAATCTTAATTTCACTTCTAAAATGTGCTATACTGAACCAAAAAAAATCTTATGAAAATGGTAAGCTTACTCTCAACAAAATATATCTACCAGAATAATTTTCCAGAACATGGAAATTGAGCTGATTCAAGGACTGCTAAATTAGAGAAGGTTTGTGGATCAAACAAGGCCACAAAACACCTTGCATTACTAGGTATAATCCAAATTGCTCCTTGGTCATCTAACCTCTCATGTCGCAGAAACTCAAAATACATTTACTTCAGGCCAAAAAGAATCTATGCAAGATCTACATAGATAAAAATAAACAAGGGTATTTAAAGAATAATAAAACTCCTACAAATAACACTTATAAAAAAATGAAAACAAATTAAGGTCGTTGTACTAAAGATTTAACAGTTTTGAAATAACTAAAGAGGTGGGAATTGGAAACTTTCCTTTGTAGCACATGTTGGAGGGGGGACATTTGAATCTCCCTTTTTCGTTTCCCTTCTTCAATCCCTGAGTTGAGGGCAGAGCATGGCAATTGAGGTCGTTGTCTCTTGAATTGAACCTAGCTAGATGGAGTTTCATAGCTGGAGAGAGCTGTTTTGGAAGACAGACGATTGAGGATCTTAAGTGGCTACTTGGAGGGATGCTTAGGTTTTTTGTGAACTGAAGAGATGTAAAGGGGAAATTGGACATGAGGGGTTGCAGAGTCCTCAGATCTGGGTTCAAAAAAGGGAGGTTAACCAAGCTGTTGGTTTCTCAAAAGTGGGAAAGGTTAAGGTTTGACAGAATGGAGAGACTTCTGATTGGACAAGAAGCAGAAGCATAACAGGAGCTTAGGATGGTGCCATCGCAGAGGGAGGGAATAGGAGAACAAGAGATGGTGGGCTGTGAGAGAAGAATAGTGGTTCAATTAGGGTGGTTAGGTTTTTTTCATCAACGAAAGGAAAAGAAGAAGGAAAGGGCTTTTATGGTAGGGCTATGCGACATCGCACATCAACGAAAAAAGAAAAAAATGAGCTGCTTCTTTTAGATTGTTCTTCCCTTCCCCAGATCTCCCTCCTTAGGTTGCTAAATGAGCTGCCACTTTTCTCCTTTTTTTTCCTTCCTCTGATGTCTAGTTGATGGGGTTTTTTTATAGATGAAGGGCAATGGTCTAAGGGATCTCCAAGGCACAGGGGGGGTGACCGTTAGAGGATGCAGAAGAGAAAGAGGGATTGGCGAGAGAGGTAGGAGGTCAGGGGGTTGAATAGAGGGTCTGGTCTTCCTCGCAGAAGAGCTGAATCCGTCACTTCATTTTTTGGGTTCTAGGGCTTTCACGAAAAGGGAAAAAAGACAGGGGTGGTTTGGGTCGACTGATCTGGGTGAGGTTTGGGTTTTGGGTTGGTCTGGTCCAGGTGGTTTGAATGGGATACTTTGGGTAGCAAAATAAAAATAATATAAACTGATTAATTAATTAATAGTAATAGCATAACCTAATAAAATAATAATAATAATAATAATAATAATAATAATGATGATGATAATAAGATGATAATAATAATAATAATAATGACAATTAATTTTAAATAGGTACAATGTAAAAATAATAATAGAATTAGTCAAATAATAAAAAAGTAAATAATAATAAATAGAATTAGTCAAATATATTAATAGTAGTAAATGTTGCCAATAAAATGAAATAAAATAAAATAAATAAATACATGAGTAAGTAAATAAATAAACAAGGAAAATAATAATAGTAATAATTATAATAACAAGTACATGCAAAATAATAGAATACTACAAAAAATAATAATACAATAGTAAAAAATAAATAAATAAACATGGTAAATATGAGGGGCAGGATTTGGAGTTGGGTTTTAGCTCAGTTAGAGTCTTAGCTGGTAGACTGAAAAAACTGGCTGAATGATTGCTTTGCTCGTCTGCTGATATGAAAAGAAGTGTCGGAACTGGGAGTAGCGCCAAAATTAGGTACTGACAGTAGTTTCTATAAATCTACTTACACATATACTAGAGTTTGTAGACTTATAAGGTACATATCATGTCCAAAAATTTCTAGGCCACATATGAACACTTATACTGGTGATCCCATCATAGTTTAAGTCTTATCTGCACAATATTAATGTTAATGATTTTTAACAAAAACAAAATATAAATGACCAACTTATTATCAAAATAATAAAACATGGGCCTATTCTTGTTTAGTAAATCTAGTAAGATGTGTAGTAAATTGAACATGGCTCTTCTAGATCTTTTTGCGGGGAACTTGTCTAAAATGGTACTTTTATACAACCAAATTTTAAAAATACTAAACATTTAAAGAACATGTGTGGATCCTTGCTTACCTACACATGCTTCTCCCACACATGTGTATTGTCTCTCCCATTTAATTTCTAATTAAGCAATTTCTTTAAATGTGTGGGAAACCTTTATTTATTTTCCTATTTTGTCTCTTCTCTCCTAAAAATTCTCTCTAACATCTCCTAAATCTGAGTTGAAATCGTCTACTACAGTGTGAAGTGTGGTAAAGTCTGGCATCATCTGTAGTGTGACACGTATCTGTAAGAATGTGGAAATCATCATCCAAAAAGTGAATGATCAATCAAATTTGTTTTATATTTTATGTTTTGGGGGTATAGGTCGCACTGAAGATGATGCCAAACTTTACTACACTTAAGGATGTAGTAGATTTCATCTCCCTAAATCCCTCTTAATGTCTCTATATATCTTTTAAAATCTCTTTTTTTTTTTGTAAGATCATAAAATCTCTCTTCTTAATATTTATCTCTCTAATCTAATCTAACACCCCCTCCATCGGGGATAAAAACAATGCCAATTTGGCATCTCATCATTTTTCTCTTTAATACACTATCCCTTAAAAAAATTTGTTGAGATAGAAATAAATAAATATTTTCTTAATTAATAATTAGGTAACAACTTAAAGGATTTTCTTTCTATCCTAAATTAAAGTAATTCAAATAAGATATGTCTCTAAAAATGATAGGTATTCAATCTATCTTATTAAAGCAAAGGAATGCAAAACAAGTAAACCTCCAAAAACCATTGGTATTCAACATCTTAAATCAAAGGAATTCAAAACAGGTACATCTTCCAAAAACGATAGATATTTAACCTATCTTAAAGGTCTCCAAAAATAATAGGCATTTCTCACGTGAATCATATTGTGCAACTTCTTCTTCTCCTTCTTCTTCTTCTTCTTCTTTATTATGTTTATGGGTTTTTCTTTACTCAATTATTTTATGTCTCATATTAAGACTACACAATTAGCACTATTTTGAAAACTCATGTATAAGTTGGTTTATGGACCGTCAGGTTCCAGAGAAGCTATAAGTTTTTGTCATTTTCCCTTTTGTATTTATGTGTTTTGTTAATTTTTTATTTTTCATTTGCAGATGCGAAATAGGTCAAGGGTATGATGAAGTGTACGATGGAGGGACCATTTTCAATGGCTGGTAAAAAAGGTTAGTGAATCAAAGCCTCTTTACAAAGAGTTTTCATTATCCAACTTTTCAAAAAATGATCTTACTATTTCTACAATTTGAATTCTCCATACCAAAAAAAAAATTGATGGAGGTCAATTATATGAAGATGAAATTGATTAATTGGTGAGAGAGAGAGAGAGAAAGAGAGATTGATGTTGAAGAAGCTAATAACATTAGGGCTGAACCAAGCTCTTATACAATGGAAAGAATGAAAATAAGAGAAGAAAATGGGATGATCTCCCAAAACGTGAGATCTCAACCATTATTGTATTATCATACGATTCTTTTTTATCTTTTTCTATTTAGATTCACATTTTTTTTCTTAGCTGAATGTTTTTCCAAATGCATTCGTATTAGGGGAAAATCAAGATAAATCATAGTGTAATGTTTGTTGAAAGATTGAAGGTGGGTTCATATTCTTCTTCTCTAAGGTGTTCTAGTTTCTATTCTTATCCTATCCATTACTAACAACTCCATCCCTCTCTTCTTATCTTCCATACCTTGTGTTTATAGCCCCAAAATATTTGCTACACTACTCAAAACTAGTGCTTTTGAAAGAAAGTCCTACCAGATACTCGGTGAAGTAAATGGATACAAATATGGATCTTATTTTTATATATCTACTACATATTTGTATTCATATATGATACTCAATTTAGTAAATGGATTCGAAAATGGATATGCCTACATCCGTTTTGTGGTTGATCCTATTCACAAATCCCTAAGGGTGGTTATCTTTACAATCTCTTTTTGAATGGGACCTAATAACTAGTTTCGAAGAAGAAAGATGTAATAGAAACTCTTTATTAGTGTTGAGATAAAAGTTTTGAATTTTTGAAGCCACATAGATTGAGAGGAAGAGAATGGCCTACTTACACATTCACCAATGGCATGGAACCCCATTTTGAGGTGTCATACCACTAAGGTAGCTATGTGTCATGAACTTAGAATTCTCTCACTCCTAGGACCGTGCAACACTCGACTGCTCTCAACTAGTAGATGAGTCATCCTAGCCCAATACCTATACTTAGAGTATGAAGAGAGCTAGAATATACTCAAGAAAGGAGGAAGAATAACATTGTTACTCAGTCACACAAGAATGTTTACAAGACTTGAAAGCTTTTTGAGTTTGTGGAGGTTGTTGAGTTGCTTGCAAATGAGGGGAGCCTCCCCTTTTATAGACCCCCAAGTCCCCTCTTAGTCCCTAGGATGATGCCAAGTGTCATCCATACCTTTGGTAGGGGCCTTCTAGGCTCTCTCTCTAAATTACTCTTTCACCTCCTTAAGTGGAATGCTCTAGAATGTCCCTAGGTCTCTTTAAAATCTTGCACATGTTCCTAGAATATTTCCTCATATTCTAAATCGTTTTAGAATCTACTAGAACATATACATTATTCTGGAATATTTTAAAACCTTATAGAATCTTTTACATCTCTTTAGAATGCTCTAGAGGCTTCCTGATCTAGAATTCTAGATTATTTTATACATACTTAACCAATACTACATACAAAAAATGCCTGAGACATAGGTGAGATTCCTGAATCTCTCATTGTCATGTGGGGCATGACACCCACGTGAAGTCTCCAAGTAGGGTTCCTTCATCACACCATTTCCTCTAAGGGACTCCTTTAACCTTTCATGCACCTTCCACTTCTTGGGTCTTCGAGTCAAGTACTTCTCATTCCCAACATCCTTTGCTTTGTGCAGGATGTTTATGCCTAGTACCATTGAATGGGTGTATGATTCTACTGTCGATAAGCTGATTTGTTGCTATATCCTATGAGCTGCTCCAAAGATTTGTTTGACCTCGTTGGCCACCAACAATCCCAATCTTTTTGTATCTTTTCCTAAGATAACATTATGTGTATCCCTCATGTCTTCTCATACACCAGTGGGCTTCCTGTCTACCATGGCCTCTGCATACCTGAGGTCCTTGCTTGGAGGTTTCAATGGTTCATCCTCACCCTTTATATCATTGAGGATCAACAAGGCCTTTATTCTTGAATCTTCCTCCTCTTCCCTTTCATCATCTTTGAGGCAAGCTCATTGAGTGCTGGCTTTTTGTGGAATTTCCACGCTCGATGCTTTTCTTCACATAGGAAACAACCAACTACAAATCATAGATTAAAGTTTCTCTTTGGCTCCCTTAATCTATCGATTTCCTTCGACACCTTGGCCTGGGACTTGTCTTACCCTTGATATTAAGTATGGATCACCTTTTTCTGAGCGCCCAACATCTCCCCTCTGAGGTCCTTACGACCACTCTTAAGGCCCTCTATGTTGTCCTTAATCCCATTAAAGTGATCCTCCCCCTTAGTCACGGAGAAATACCCTTGTACTAACCGTGCCTCTTCACTAACTAGTACATCCTTGGACTTGTCTCATTTCCCCTTAGCCTCGATGTCTTTCCCACTACCTTTGGCCATCAAATCTCAATTGTCGAGCCTTGACATAGTGCTTCATTCTCCCCATTGCACAAGAACTTGCTCTAATACCACTTGTCATGGACATAGAATTATCTCACCCCTAAGACCAAGTTGTATTCAACTACTCTCAACTAGTAAACGTGATGCACCTTGAAACCCATACCTGTAAAGCTATGATTTTTGGCATGTGACATTAACCCATTTCATTCTTAAACTGATACCTTGCAAATTGCATTTAATTTTTATGCGTCTTCATTCATACATATATAGCGGAATCAAAACATCATAATCTTTTGTTGTTCCATAACCATAACATCTGACATTCCATTCTCATTAGTATATAATCTGACATTCAAAATCATTCCATATTTTGACATTTAACTTAATAAAGATCCATAAAATAGTAAATCTCCAAATAAACTAAATCCAAACTAATGTCTTACAATCCATTAAACTTAAACTGAAATTAATCATCATTTATCATAAAACTAAGTAAGTCCATCAACTAAATATAGTTTATCTCCAAACTAAGTCTAAAACAAATAACTAAATCATAAATAATAAAACTAAAATAATCTCCAGCAACGCTCTATGAATCCATGGTGTTGGACTATCCTATCTCTTCATCATCTAAAAAACATGGTGTCAACTTTATAAGCATGACTAACTTTGCAAGTAAGTATAAGTACTTAAACCTGTAGATATATTTTGGGTTAGTGTGAGCACGAATAATTTCTATAATACAAAATAGAATATGTTTTCAGAAAATAATTAAATAATTAACTTTCTTATAGATTACATACTGAAAATAATACTTTATAATCTAAGATAGAATATATAATAAATCAAGACTAAAATAAAAAATGTAGAAACTAAATTGAAATTTGAAACTAAATCAAAGTATATAAAGTGAAACTGAATTGAAACATATATATGAGACCAACTAAAACAAATATTGAAATCCCCCACATGTATTGTGATCTAGACATCAAATAACTGAATCATATACCAAAAATCCCCAACATATGCTGTGAACTAGATAATAGGTAATATAATATAAACAACTTTATCTACAATCCGAAAGTAGGATACCACTATCTCACACTTAGTGGTAAGGATCAAATTGATTCACCTATTAATGTGACCCGACGAACGGGGTACCTGATCGCATCTATTTAAAACCGATGAGAAGGGCTCCATCAAACTTTCCTCTTTGATGGTAAATGGGTCTCATTACATAAATGAATACATAACATATATCATCCTTTAAACTAAGAATATTTCTCATAATGAAACTAAACAAATATTGAGCAGATCAAAACATATTTATTTAAAACAAAGTTGTATCATTCTTAATAGTTAATTTTGATGTAAAATAGAAAACAAGAGGATCTAACCCACCTAAGCACATACCTATAAATTCTTAAATAAATCATTAATTACAATACCATTTTACATTCTATAAAATCTTTAAACAATCTTTCAAAATAGATTTTAACAAAATCTCTTAGAAAACAAATTTAGAAAACTTAACATGACTCAATTTACAATTTACATCAAGAAAACATTGACAAAACAATCATTCTATGAACCTAAATCCATAAAAAAAAATGACGTAAAACATTTTTTATGAATAAAATGAAGTAAAACATATATGGTCCTTTGCAAAATGAGATTCAAAACATTCTAAGAAACCTAACATGATCAAAAACAATATGGAACACTTAGGTTTACTTATAAGAACAAGATTTCATATAAACTGAAAACTTATGAGATTTGAAAACAAGGCATAACATATACCAAAACTTGCAAAACAAGAATCATAATGTTCTAAAAACCTAATAGAATGAAAAACGATGTAAAATATTCATGTTTACTTGTTTTGAAATCGAAAAACTTCATAAAAAAATCCTTCAAAACTTAGTTTTCTTTCTTTTTCTTTCTTCTTACTTTGCTCTTAGGGTTTGTTTGTCGAATTAGGTCAAGTTTTATTGATTATATAGGTCCCTTAACAATCTTAGGCGAAGTAGAAAACCCTATTTGTGTCGAAATCAGAAGTTTCCAAAATTTTTACCAATTTTGTTTGTGCGATTTGACATATTGAAATTATTTTTGATCACTCAAAATTTTATTTTCGATCCGCTTAAGCTGTGTGAATTTTCATTTTCCCAAATTCCATTTTCTTCAATCGATCAAAAATACATTTTTGATCCATCAAAGTGCTTTTCAATTACTCAAAATTCTCAGATTTTTTCATTTTGATATCTTGTATTCAAACATTCATGACTTTCTCTAGAAAACTCCAATTTGCTCACCGTTTATTACATTGGATAATAGATTCTTAGATCTTTTTAATGATGTATATTTTACAAACTAAATCTTACATAATTAATACAGGTTTATCTCTAAAGTTACTCAAAATAATAAGTCATTGAATGTGCATTTAAATCCTACAAAGTGTATAAAAACATATGTAGGGTGTTATAAGATGAGTCAGTCTATCCCAATACCCATACTTAGAGTATGAAGAGAGTTAGACACATACTCAAGAAAGGGGTAAGAATAACATTATTACTCATGCACATAATAATGCTTACAAGACTTGAAAGCTTCTTAAGATTTTAGAGGTTGTTAAGTTGCTTGCAAATGAGGGGCTCTTATCCTTTTATAGACCCCCAAGACCTCCTTTAGGCCTTAAGATGATGTCAAGTCATCCATCCCTTTGGCAGGAGCCTTCTAGGCTTTCTCTAAAATACTCTTCCACCTCCTTAAGTGGAATGCTTTAGAATGTCCCTAGGTGTCTCTAGAATCCTCCACATATTCCTAGAATATTTCCTCATCTTCGAAACCATTCTAAAAAAATCTAAAGCCTTCTAAAACCTACTAGAAACATCCACATTGTTGAAGAATGTTGGAGAATCATCTAAAATCTTCTAGATCTCTATAGAACTCTCTACAACCTTCTTGATGTAGAATTCTAGATTATTCTAGACTTATTTAACCATTATTACATACAAAGAATATTTTATACACGGGTGGGTTCTTGAACCTCTCATTGTCATGTGGGACGTGACATGTCAGTGAGATCAATGTAAAGAAGAGTAAAGTAGGTTTGTGTTAAAGTTGGAAGATATTTAAATGCATAATCCGAGGAAATGATGTAGGGGAAAGCTAAAGTGAGCATGGGGCTGGATTTTGGAAAATCAGAATGCCTGTGGTGGGAGCGCGCTAGTGGATTCAATTTTGAAACTTCTCACCTCTTAGAGACGGCTTTCTTTAGAAAAACAAAACTATCCACAAGGTAAATAGAAGCAAGACTTAAATTTCTTAATGACGACATGTATGATTCAGTGGGACCCACATGGGAAATCTATCTAATCGGATGAAGTGAATTGCCAGTTGGCAGTGGCTGCTTCATTACACTAGTCTTGACATCATAGAGATATGGGTAAGAACTTCTTTGGTTTGGTTTGGCCAATCGAACTCTACCTAATTGACCATAATCTAATATGCTTCTAATGAATTAGTACAGGATAAACAAGAACCTAAACCCGAACCACATGATAAAGTTAATTGGTTGTTAAAACTTGAAGTTGACATGAGTCACCTAAATTCCGAATCTTCATAAAAAGCCCGACTAGGCAAGAACAAATCCACCACAACACGGGTTCACCCATTTAACCCATGGCATTAACATCCCTACAAAGTGGCGCCAATAACAAATGAATTATCACTTTTAAATACTTTTTGACCTCCTAATGCATAGATGAACAATTAAAATGTTGTCAGTGTCAATGGGTTGAGTTGGTTCAATAACCAGTATATACAGATTGAGACATTTTGTATGTTTTGGACCCGAATTCCCATGCTCATAGTCAACAAGGACTAATTCTTCCTCCGGTAAATGCCCATGTCTAATGGAAGAAACTTCTTGCGTCTTTAGAGAGAATGACTAAACATGTCGTTGATTTAAGATGCCTTTGGTAGGAAGCCTGTTGTAACTAGGTGAAAAGACCCAAAGAAGTGTTCGCACTAGGGACAACAATGACACTTTTGTTACCTTTGTATATGGTGCATGTTGCATCATACATGAACTTATGAGGATCATTCTACCAAACGAGCCAAGGCGACGGTTGTCATGTCCGTGCTAATCACATCATCACTACGGTTAATTTCAATATTCCTCTTTTGTACGAACTTCATAATTTCCACTTTAAATATGAAGTGCTTCTTAACTATATGATTGATCATCCAATGGTAGTGACAATATTTTGGATCATTTTTTTGACCAACCTCTTTCGGATGCTTACATGGAAGTAGTTCAATCATTAGTTTGAATAATTGAGTAAGAATATTAGGAATATCAAAGTCCAAAAATGGATGCTTTTTTCACCTTGAACTCTATCCAAGTCATCTTAGTTTTCCTATATCTTGAGACAGGCAAGCTTTTGACTGTTCTTTTTATTATAAATCTTGACAGGCTTGGTGGTTATTGTAATGACTTTACTGTTTCGAAGGCTTTTTTCTCATTTATTTCCTTTTTCTCATTCGTTTTCTAAGAATCATCCATGGTCTTGGATCTCTATGAGTAGCTATACTGAGCCCCATGTCATGAGCATGAATAACTAACTATTTAAAGGATTGAGACTTAATCCCTTTAAGGATATAATATAGTTAACCCCCAATACATACCTTTTATGTACATGTCAATGGCAGTTGGTTCAGAAATGTGGTCTTCATAGTTAAGTGTTAGATTCCTCCACTACCTTATGTGGTCAATCACTAGCCCGTCATCTTTCTTTTACTGAGAAGCAACAAATTCAATCATTCTCATTATGTGACACATAATTTAAAAGCGTTTAAGGAACTCCTACTCCACTTGGTTCCAACTTTGAATGCAACCGGATTCAAGTTTAGCGTAACAGCCATTCAGGTTATTATGTATGGAATAAAAGAATTGGTTCACCATTGTTGCCGAAGGACCAAACATTTTGCAAGTTCAAATGAAGTATGCAACATGTTGCTTTGGGTTTTCCTTCCCATTGAATTGTTGAAACTTTGGGAGATGGTACTTGCTGGCATATGGAAACGAATAGTGTCTATAATCATTTGAAGATGCCAGATAGAGAGAAATGTAACAAAGGTTTGTTCGGTTATTCGCATAACATGACACATGATAGTGTGTTATTATTACTTTTGGTTGCCAATGTTCACTTGTAGAGTGAACCCAGATGAATGTGAAGCGCCAATGCTTAACTCTACAGGTTGGTTCTACTACTCAAGCTAATTCATCAAACTACTGATTAGAGATCTTTCTCCCTGATAGTCTTTGTTAATTTGGTGACAACTTCAACCATTCACTCTAGCTGTACTTCTATAATGGTTGTTTCTATCACCATCACCTTCTTAACGAAGGATTAGGATTGGTACTAACAATAGTCTCTACTTTGATACTTTGGAAGAACATTGTCATGGGGAGGTCATGTATAGCGATCCTGACCGGTACAACATCTTGACATTGTATCAGATAGCAACAGCTTCACGTTGGAGACATATGGAGAGGGAGGGACGTATGTTATTCTTCTTTGAAATTAATCCCTGGCAATGCTTTTCATTTGATGCCATAGCATTTCAGGAACGTCTTTTGTTATGATGCGTAAGAGGTTACACCAATTGGGAGCTTCCTATGTTCATTGTAACAGCATGAATCATAGGTGTTTATGTTAGTGACGGAAAATGTTGTTGAAGAGCTAGAGCAAGATGAGGCACGGGGTAACAACTATTGTAGTAGTGAAAATGCTCTTCTTAGGCATCATCATTGGTTTTAGAATGTTGTTTATGTCGATTGAAAATAAAAGAAGAGAGTGGTCCATGCATGCTAAACATAAATTTCTTGTATAGAATAAACTTGAAAAGTGATGACAAATTATAAATATGAGAATACTAAGTGTAACTATCTTTGATTACCCATTATGTGAGTGTAGCCTTCTAATTAACGTAAACACAAAAAAAAAAAGGCCTAATGGTATATTTCTCTTTTCAGATGTATTGATGTAACCTTTCTTTATTTTAGGCTAAACGGTTTATTGAAGATGAGAAAACACCACATTCTCCCTTGAATGTACGGTAAGCTTGTGAGATTACAAGAAGTCTTTTTCTCTTTATATGTTTGCTAGAGAGAGCAGAAAGTATGCTTTTATGCTTTTGATATTTGAAAGTCCTTTTAGATACTCTAGATGCTTGGGAGCTTTGTCAAAAAGCTCTATCTCTCATGCATGGAAAGAGTATTAAGGTAGAATCATTTATTCCCTTAATTGGATATCCTTGTCCTTTTCACGCATATCTTTCCTTGTGTGTCCCAAAATTCGAGTTTATTGAAATCCTCGTTAATGTTGGTTCCATGTAAACATGTTTGGATTTGGAGCCTATTAATGGCGGAGCAAGTGCCTTGGTGAAAGATGGGCTATTGTTCACCAACACAAACCTAAACCTAAATCTAGTGGGTTTGTCTCTGTGTCCTTAACTAATTTGGAAGTTTAAAGCTCATGAGGCTCATGTTTGACTTTATGGACTTTTATGTACATTTGTGAGAGCATAAGCCCTCCTTCGTAATTTAAACCTACTACCACTCATGAATGTTCTGAGAACATTCTGAGCTCATATCCAATCAAGGACTTAGTCATCAATTGGTCTGACTATTGGTACCTACCATCATGAATGTTCTGAGCACATATCCAATCAATGCCTTTATCAATTTGACTGACTAGTTAGGTCGGGAGTGATCCTAGGGCTATCAATCGGGCCAGGTTGGGCTGGGCTGAGGTCTGCCTGAACTCAGCCCCAACTAAGTTATAGGGTCCGAATTCAGCCCAAGCCCGAATTTGGTCAGAGGTAGTCAGCCCGAACTCAGCTCATTCTAAAATTAGGGGCTTCGGGTTGAGTTTGGACTGGCCCAAACTTAAAGCTCCTTTTTAGAAAAAAAAAATGATTCTTAAAGTTCATTTTAAAATTTGGGCTGATAATGGCTCCTTTATTATCTCTAATACTTTGAAAATATGTTTGATTAGTCAAATTTGAGCTTATAATGGACCAAAAACTATCCTATATCTATTAGGCTAAGCTATACCAATTTTTGGTTGGGTTGATCTCAGTTCGGACTGAAAGTGAGTCTACTCGAACTCAACCTGAATAAAACTTCGGGCTTGAAATTTGGGCTCAAATTTAGCCTAGCCTAAAGTTACCTTGCCTAGCTTGACTATTTTTCAGGCTAGACATGTGAAGCTTTAGGCCAGCCCGGCCTAATTGACACTCTTAATTGCTCCCCTTCCATGTCATTTGGACTGAGTCCAATTGTTGAACACTCCTTACTTTCGAAAGTCATACAAATTATATAACAAATATGAACATCTAGTATGACTACGATTGATCCCCCCTTGGTACATATGTCAAGAATCCTAAACATCTTGTAAATATGATTTAGTTTGTATGGGTTAAAATTATCTCATGTCTCATTACAGAGACTAGTAGTGAACCCGTGCGATTTACACAGACAATGTAGTTAAAGTTATATTTTTAAGAAGTCAAATTGCATGTGTGTAGAGATAATACTTTTTATATTAAAAAACACAATATACAATAAAGGAATAAAATGATTAATTAAGAAATTACTAACTTCTAACATTTTAGACTATTTGGTATTTTTTTTATAACAAAAGGTAAAGAAAAATGTAGAAATGGTGTACCACGTGGTACCTTCCTATTTTGACAGCTCGGTGTATTAATTAGTAATTTATTGATTTTAGTAATCTAGTTACCATCTATAGAAATGGGAGTTCAAACTTTCTACATACTCCATATTTATATAAAATTTTAAAAAATACATATTTTTATAAAAATGCATATAAAAACTCTATATATCTATATAAGAGGATCAGGCCTTGGGGCCTTAGCATTGAGCCCTTAAGCCTTGGGCCAAGCCAAGGTAGGCTCGAGTATGGCCTAAACATAAGATTGGATTTTGATTTCAGGCTCAAAGTTTTGTAGGGCCAAGCCTTTCGGACCAATTTTTGGGTTGACCCATGTCAGGTTCAGGCTAGTCCGACCTTGTGCGCAACCCTAAGGCTATGCATAAGGCTAGGTCAACCAAACCTAGCCCAAGATTTGACTTGTAAATATCTAGCTTTAACCCAGGCTTGATTAAGCTCAGGTCCCAATTTTAAGCCAGAGCTTAAATTTGAGGTGTGCTCGGGTTTACCTTGGTCCGACCTAGGGCTCGAGGCCTGAGTCACAATATATATATATATATATATATATATATATATATATATATATATATATATATATATAGAGAGAGAGAGAGAGA